>JAEIFU010000091.1:160000-263764 GCA_018904235.1 Lordiphosa stackelbergi | reverse complement strand
TTCATCGATTCAAAAGCCTTTGACATTTGGAATATTTTGTACGATTCGTTTTTAACAGTTCAGTTATACTAATAAAGTTTAAGTTAATGTTTAACAAAGGTGTTTTCACTTGGACAGGCAAACATAATATACAGGAGATGACCAAGGCAAACTCATTCAATCATCATTCATAGATGCCTGCTGCCATCTCCCATATACCCTTGTCCATGTGAACGCTCCGACTTGATGGATGCTGGTTCCAAGCGCCTGGTCAGTTTCTATGTGGCAGTGGCGCAACTGGGCTCCAATGGCGGCAAGAGATGCAGGCACAATTGATCCAGCGACACTGATCCAACTCCAGATGTAATCAGTCGTCAGCTTGGTTAGGCGCTTCGCGTTCGATGGGCGATTCCTGATGTCTCACGGGCTTGGTGTTGAGGCCAACTCTTTGGCTCATTTGCCGCCTCAACTTGGCTTCTCTTTTAGATGTGAAATAAACTATTTAAAGTTCCAGCTCGGGCGTCATGTTGACTCGTATGAGTTTATACTTTTCTTTTCAGCTTTATTTCAATTTCAATTCTATTCTGTCTCGTGCCATGCAAAAAAAGGGAAGTTAAGTTGGTTGCGGTTGATCGACCTTCGATAAATTTCTTCATTCGATATACTTCATTATAAAAGGCGCTAACAAATCGATATACTTAATTTTTAAATATGAACTGCGCTAACAAGATCCGAGCAAACACACCAAAGTTATGCACGAAACAACTTTGTTGTGGAGGGAGGGGGGAAGCGCTTTGCCTATTTCACAGTCTGCGTGCGCGCGCGCATGTGCCCAGTCGGACTTTGCAGCATGTGCTTAGCAAAATAAGTACATTTGGTGGCATGAAATTTCAGGAAAATAGTCACTACATAATTTTTTTGCATTAAATAAGTAGGGCAGAATGGGGGGTTCTGAGCCGCTGGGGGTTGTAAGCCACTCGAATATTGGCCAAAAAAAAATATATATTTAAAACTTTTTGTTTATGTCATGTGTCTCCCTTCTTATTACCAAACTTTTGTCAAGCAACCTATCAGTCTACACCTTCTTTAAGTTAGTGAACCAGAACTCGACTTTTTTTCAAAAAAGAAAGTTTTTTTTTTAAATTTTGACTTGTGAATATTATACAACATATTTTCGTAATGACAAAAGTAAGTATGAGGGAAATATCTGTGGTCAATTGCCTTTTTGATAGAAATATGTTTTTTTTTTTTGTAACAATTCCTTTTTGGTTATGTGACGTCACCAAAAAAAATGAGATATGGGGGGTTGTGAGCCACTTTGAAAAAAAGTCGGTTTTGACTTTCAAAGAGAATATTGCAATGACGCGCAATAAAACAGAGGAAGAACTCTCCAAAGAAGTAAAAAAAACTTTAAAATAGGCAAACAAAAGAACAGCCACAAGCAAAAAGTTCTCGTATATAAAAGAAAACAAGCCTGATGCCGTCAATCAATTTTCACTCTTCATTGATATTTCTTAATTCAGAATATGAGAAAAATTGTTCATTTTTTCATTTAATAAAGAATAATGGCTTAAAAACAGGAATTTTGAACTTTTAGATGGGTGGCTCACAACCCCCCCACAAATTTTCGAAATGTCAAAAAATCACTTTTTTCAATATGAATTTAAAACTAGTGATGAAGAAAGTTTTGTGCATCTTTTACCTAAAATACAAAATTTACAGAACGAAAAAATATTGATTTTTGGCGAAGTTATGCTCGATAAACAAAGCTATGATCACAACCCCCCACTCTCCCCTACGCTCTCGTTGTCAATTATACAGGGTATATTGAAGTCGGGCTACTCGACTGCAACGGTCTTACTTGTTATTATTATAAATGCGCAATATATTGTTGGTAAGTATCGAATTTAATTAAACCTAGGGATTCAATAGCACTTAAGTAATATTATTATCGTTAATTTGTCATTATTAATAAATTTTTTATTTAAAGGCCAAATCACTAACAATTATCCCTACCTTTAGCAACCAAAGTCATCGTGGCGAACATAAACAATAATAATAGAAGTAAACAGAAATAGTTGTTGGTTTGTATGTTAAATTAAATGTCAATAAAATTTGCAAATAAATTCAAATCTAAAGTTGATTATAGGGGTGACATTTTACACAAAAGGCATGCAAAAATCAGGAGTTCGTAAGCTGACGGCTCAGGTCTTCCTCCCTACGATATACAGGGTTGCCCATATTCGACGGACTCATGTTTTTTTTTTATTAAATCAAAGAAAAAAATAAAAATTTGGCGGTTAGCAATCTTAATCATATAATTTGTTCCAAGTAGATTTGTTTACATCAATTTTTCAATATGATACCTCTCAAATGGCCGCCTCTGGAGTTGATGGCGTATTGTGCCCTTTTTGCAGCATTTTCCATCGATTTCGCCAACATTTCGGCCGGAATAGCGGCTATTTCTTCACGAATGTTGTCCTTGAGCTCTTCTACGGTCCTTGGCTTGTTAACGTAAACCTTTGACTTCAAATATCCCCACAAGAAGAAGTCAGGCGGCGTCAAATCGGGCGAACGCGGTGGCCAGTCCAAATCACCACTTTTCGACATCAAACGGCCCGGAAACAATTTCTTCAGAAAATCGATTGTTATGCGACTTGTGTGCGGTGGAGCGCCCTCTTGTTGAAACCAGAACTGCCTCATACGCTTTCGACGAATAATTGGCATCACAAAATTGGTCATCATGTCGCGATAACGCTCCTGGTTGATGGTAACAGCATGGCCATTTTCATTTTGGAAGAAAAACGGCCCAATGACCGTTTTCGCACTAACGCCGCACCAAACTGTGACTTTTTCGTCATGAAGAGGCACTTCTTGAATCTCCTCAGGATTTTCAGTGGCGTAAATACGGCAATTTTGCTTATTTACGGTCCCATTCAATGTGAAATGTTTGACAATTGACTTGTTCTGTTGAATGTAAATTTCAACTATTTCAGAGCGCTCGCGTGGCGTGTATTGTTCCATGGTAAAAATCTGCTTGGACTGACGCTTCAAACGCGGTATGTCATTAAGCGATCTGACATCTCTGTCAAAAGTTATGGCGTTGCCAGATGGGTCCGTCGAATATGGGCAACCCTGTACAAGGTCAGTGCATCTGAAGTACTGAAATCGTAAGGAGAAACGCGAAACCCGAAGGCTGGTGCAGGACGTCACTCAAACGGTTAACGGTTACAACATCAACCCCTGAGTTTCTCGGCGTTTCTTAACACAAACGAAACGGAACCTTCAGGTTTCGGCATGCCTTATGACTTGCCAAGTTGGCATGAAATATGGACTTCTTCCATATTCGACATTATGGTCGGAAATTTTTTGTTCTTCCTGTTACATACATTTGCACGACTTTAGTATGCGATTTTTGCTCTATGAGTAATGTGAATAAATTAAATACATTCTTAGCTTTTGACTCATTAACTTACTTGCATCACTTACCATTTCGAATATTTTCTTACTGTTGGACCATTGAAATTTCCATTACCTATACGAAACGGTAATTATTTTATAAGGTTTAGAGCCAGCTTCTTTATTTCAGGTAACAATATTTTAATTTCCAATTGTAAAGCAAATAGTAGGTTACGTTTTACTAGTGATGATAGAAATGCACTAGTTTAACTAGATAACGTATGAATCCATATATATAGCATGTATCTATGCATATGGAAAATTAATTCTTAAACATAAACGGAGTTATATGCGACAAAAAGTGGAAGTCTCATCCAACTATCATTTTGCATGTCATACGCTGATACACGAAAATGTCGAAATGTCTTCGTCAAAAGGAACAAAAAGGTTTATGCCGATTTTAATTGTTTTTAAAGTTATACTGTATGATATGTATGTATGTAGATTTTAAAAAATCTTTTTGGCAGCATATTGATTTTTAGGAATTTACTCTTCCTCTTCTTCCTCACCCTCAGTGTATTCTTCATAGCTGTCCCCGCCGACAGCAGGCTCTTCAATGTTGGAGTTGAGTTCTATAATAGGCTCCTGTTGAGTCTCCTCTACAGGTGTTTGGGGTTCCTCAATCAATGGCTCATTAGCCTCAACATCTGTTTTTTGAATCGCCTGAAGTTCTTGAGCTGCAATCTCAGCTTCTTGCCGAGCAATCTCTGCTAATTCAGCTGCCTGACGAGCTAGTTCGCCCTCGCTTTCTTCTTCAGCTTGCTTTTCGATTTCTGCCAGGCGGGTAAGCTCTTGCTCCCTCAAGCGCTGCTCTTCCTCCAAGCGAGCTTCTTCAGCTAGCCGATCTTCCTCAGCCTTAAGGGCCGCTGCCTCTTCCGCAGCACGAGCCTCTTCGGCTGCTTGCTCTGCTAAACGGGCCTCTTCAGCCAGCTGAGCTTCCTTTGCTAAGCGTTCTTCCTCGGCTTTTTGAGCCGCAGCTTCTTCAGCAGCCCGAGCTTCTTCCGCGGCTTTTTGAGCCGCAGCTTCTTCAGCAGCACGAGCTTCTTCAGCAGCTTTAAGGGCCGCTAAGCGAGCCTCTTCCGCCAACCGCTCCTCTTCCGCTAGTCGTTCTTCTTCAGCTTTCAGCTGAGCAGCCTCTTCAGCAGCGCGAGCTTCAGCTGCAGCCTTTTTACTGGCTTCTTCATCAGCTTTAGCCTTCGCCGCTTGAGCTTGCTTCTCAGCTTCTCGTCGACTTTCTTCCGCCGCGGCTGCTTTGCGTGCGGACTCCGCTTCACGAGCCCTAAACAATGATAATAAAGGCTGACCAGTGAGACTACCAAATAATTGGACACTAACACTGAGACGTACTTCTCTTCACGACGCTTGGCTTCGTCGGCACGTTGAACGCGCTTCTTCTCGACTTCCAGTTCATCCAAATCTTCTTCGTTGACAGTTAGAAGACGCTCCTGACGTAGACGTTGCTTTTCCTTCGACTCCAAGTCGATGGCATCTTCCAGGGGCCTGGGAGCAGAAAACTTCCTGGACGGGCGATTGGGATCCAGTTCGGCATCTGAAAGCCGAGACATGTTATCGCGAGTCCTTATCACAAATGTGCAAAAGTTATAAATATTTTATCTTCTACACAAATACATTTTAAACACTGTTTTGTCTTAAATACTTAGCGTGTACGTATGTACGTACTAGTACTTACTTTTTATTTTTGCAGGATTGATGCCTATACACGAAGCACAGAAAATTTGCAGATAAAGTGGACGCCAATGGTTGAGAGTAATTGTGTGTCATAAATGCGGGTTAGTATGAGAATGGTAGAATATTTACAGAACTTGGTTACACACATTTGTACATGGCTCAAAATACAAAAACAATTCGTGGGTAGAGCGTTATTAAATGGAACAAAGATGATTAAAAAATTGAGTATATACGTAAATTTGCATATGTGATCAAACAGTTAACGTCCTGTCCTTTTCATTTAGTCTACAATTTGGTTTCTATCTGAAAATGTACAACTGGGCCAGACATCGCAAAAAACTGATTGACTGATTTGCCGTTAATGGATGCTTAGGTGTACGTCAGTAAGTTTGCAAATGTAGGTCAAGGCCATCTGGGTGCTCTATCTGTGAGGTGGTCCCACGTCATCGGTTCGTTTTCCAAAAAGTCGTTGGAAAAATTATATTTAGCGTTATTTAATTTGGCAAAACTATTGATACACTTCAGTTTAGATATCAATTTAGATATTTGATAACCTCAAATGAAAAATAAAAAAATAAAAATTTATACTCTGTAACGACGGTACAAATACAGACTGGCTGACATGGCTATTTCGACTTGGCTGTTTTTGCTGAACAAGAATATATATACTTTACAGATTCGGAAATGTTTCCTTCTCCCTGTTACATATTTTTCAATAAATAAAGTGCTATATACTCTGTATTAAAGGTACATAGAGTATCTCAAGTTATTGCAAAAGTATGTAACAGCCAGAAGAACGACCCTACAGAGTTTTTTTTATAAGAAATGGAGAAAACATGCTTTTACTTTAAAAAATATATTTTGGTTTTTTTTCTTCTGGCTCGAGATCAACCTGACCCATAACAACATAAATATATTTTATATCGTTGATTTACCTTAAAAATTTATCTCATCTGAGTATAGGCCTTTAAAAAAGAATTAATTTAACATTTTTTGTTTAAACAAAATTATTTAAAAATTTCTTACCGTAATTTTGCCTAATCAAAATATAGGTGGCTTTAATCAATCTTTGGGAAGTGTATATACCAGGTTTGGGGTTTAATTGGTTAAACGATTTAATTTCGCACTCTTTGGTCGGCGTGACCTAAAGGAGTTTACCTGATAATAGTCCTTAAGGGTTGCTGACTGTTATAAAAAAATCAATAAGATATCTTAAGTAGATTAAAAGATATGATTTTTTCAATGTGTTTTAAGAAACGAAAAGGAAAGACGAAAAAACAGAATCTTATTTCAAACCATTTTGCCGTGATTTGCAGTGTTGCACGAAACTTAAGTGCCAAGTAAGATGAAAATCATTTCTGATCTATTGCATTGGAGCACTTTTTAGCTTCGTGATGGTTAACTCAATAATTACTTAAGAAACTGCTTTTTAATACGACAAATAACTGCAAAACTATGATGGTTATCTTACCAAACCGCCGTAAAATACCATTTGAGTAACGCATATTTAAGCATATGTTTTTTACCTGAAAGAACATATTTTGGATATGATCATCTTAAAAAATTACTGATATTTTTATTACACCAATGAGAATATGTAAAATTTTTTAGACCAACAACAAAAAAAACCTAAAATCCGATGTCTACTCAAAAGTATATAAATAAGTAAGTAAGTAACATTTAGTAGTATTCTTTTATTATATTTTAAATTCGAATAGATAACATCTTTGATCAAATCAAAGCCGACTATTTAAAAATGAAACGAATATATTATAATAGGCAATACTGCGTATGTGTTATTCACAAAAACTATAGAGACTGTAGGCTCCAGTAAAAACTCGGCTTATTTAACTATTTTTCTCCGCTTTTTATACACCAGCAGATAGTGGGGTGAGACCATGACGTTAAACATTTCATACTCAGGGGTCCAATCTAATGTACATTCATTTATTATTATTTTATTATATTTCAGATAACCATACGAAGATAATATGTACAAACCATAAATGCCAAAAATTATACATGTATACATATAGAGGGTATTCACTAGCCAACTAGTCAACTAAGTCGAAAATCAGAATCATGAAGTATCAAAAACACAAAAAACATTGCGAAAAATGTAAGACTTTTGTTGAGTAAAGAATTTGAATTTAAGTCTAAGACAAAGTCATATTAAGTTTTAGAGAGATTGCTCTTTTGTTCTAGTTCCTGTCTGGAATCTTTTTTGTTTTTTAGAATTTTCTCAGAAACGCCTGAATTTTCACGACGCAGGGTCGCTGAATAGCTAATGCATATTAAAGTTAAAAGTCAAGACTGAGCTTGTGAATACCCTTGTTATTAACCCTTGTTACCCTTGTCCCAAAAGCGAACAATATGTCAAAAGTTTGTGCTTTTGAATAACGCAAATGAAAGAATTACATGGAAACGAATAATAAGTAGTTTTACGGAGTTACATGGTGTAAGTGTGCTTAACACTGTTAGTATCACAAGTGATAATCTGCAGAAGGTGTTGATTTTTGGTTCGGTTCTTCTAGTCTGCTCTGATCTGATTCATGTCGAGATTAGTCTGAGATAGGTGTTAGTAGTAGCATCAGTGTTTGCAGATATCTTTTGTTCATCTTGTGGATATCGGCTTAGTTGTCTACCACGCAAGGAAAAGTCTTTTTAATGTGTTTATTTAAAAAAATAGAAGTGTTTGTCCATACAAAAAATCAGGCATGTTATCATTTAGGCCTCAACTTCAACAGCTTCAACTGGAAAGAATCAATCAATCATAAAACGTTTAACGTTAGTCAAATACAATGAACGGAACTAAGGATGATGCAGCAGACAATGCGTACGATAACAATGCTTTAATAATGCTTTGATTAAATGTTCTTCTACTTCATAAATCTAGCTGAATAATTGGCATAACAAAAATTCTATTTCCTAATTCAGATGAAAACTAAAATTTCTCAATTAGTAATTAAATTATTGTCACAAGAAGTTCTCAAACCTGCTTAGCAGCAGCGCTGCTTTCAGCTGCTACTGCAGGCACAGAGTATGTTATAGTCGGGTTTGACCGACTGCAAACCTGCAAACTTATCCAAAACCTGCAAGTATAAGAAGTTTATGTCCCAAACATGTCAAACCTCTATCTCTTACCATCTCTGAGATCTGTTTGTTCATACGGACAGACGGACATGGCTATATCGACTCGGCTGTTAATGCTGATCAAAAATATAGATACTTTATAGGGTCGGAAATGATTGCTTCTCCTTGTTACATACTATTGCTCAAACTTAATATACTCTGTGAACTTTTGGTACAGAATATAGAAACTTGATCTATATTTCATTATTTATGGTTTTATACGTCGGGTGACACCGACGGTTGGTTTGAAAATTTTTAGAAAAATTCGTCGGTGCCACAGAACTTCGAGAGATTTATTACTCTATTAGAAAATCAAGTTAGAGCACCAGTTGTTCCAGTTGAAGAAAACAGCGCTGAATCTAACTACAAAACATGTCCCTTTTTTTTGTTATAGGTTAATTTGATGTTTAACTGAAAAGTTATGATGTTGTTATGTTTTATGATGCATTTTTAAATTATATTTTTAAATTTTTAGTTATATTCTCAAAAAATAAAGTGAAAAATTTGAAGATTGGCGCCAAACATGAGGTATAAGTAACTTGCTAGCCCTTAACCTGCAGGCTGACACGTAGATAGCGGCACCGTTGACAGAGAGAGACACTCATGTGGTTTTGTTTAACATGGAAAGACTTTGGTTGTTTTTGCTCAAACTCAAATGTCAATGTTCAAACTAATTAAATAATTTATTCATTTTATCCTGAAAAATAATGTTGTTAACATTTCCAAAATTAGTTCTGTTTGTCAAAATTGTTTATAGTGTTGGTGAATCTGGCTAAATCTCCTTACAAAACACGGGTGGTTTGAAACCTACCAAACAAAATTTCTGTGGCATCAAGAATTGGAATTCGGTAGGAAGAGGTTTTTAGGGCATTCCCGATAGAGTCAACTCACCAAGGTGATTAAGAACTCAAATACTTTTAAGGTTCATCTTTGTGTTACACAAATTATATTTTCCTTCTAATTGTGTACCTTCTAATTGTGTATTTGCCCTATTCCTATCTAAAAAAAACTCTATTCTCAAATATAGTATTAAAGAATAGGCACGTATTATGTCAAAGTTGATAATGGATAAAAATTTTATGTGTTATTTATTATTTGATGCTATATACAGGTGGCATTTTCAAGCATGGGTAAACAGAGAATGATTGTACTTACCTTCACGATGAGCAACATGATTTTGCTTCTCATTCTTCCAAGTCGGATGTCTAATGTACCAGGACAAGAGGTTAATATCAGTTCGAACTTTGTCTGAATCGTACATTGGCCGTCTAACATTATAGGCCTTATCACCACAAATCCTCACAGACGCAAGATGACTTTTACCTTTTTTTAAATTTTAAGAAATACAATTTAATAACCATTCATGCAATGACCTATTTTGTTTTTTTTTTTTTAATCAGATTTCTGTACGCAAGACATACTTAAAGAAATTACACATTGAAGGACTTGAAAAATACTTACCAACATATTTTACAGCTGGTCTCGGGTAGTGCGAAATGTTGTGCACTTCTTTGGCAATATGACGAACTGGATTTGTGACGCGAGCAACATAAGCATCTAGAGCCATTTGGGAAGTTGGTTCATAGGTGTAGCTAAAGAAATGAGATATATTTTTAAGTATGGGAAAATGATTTTGATTTATATAGTCTGGAGCAGTAAGCAGCTCGGATAAGCGGGCTGCGATATTTTCGGGATTGTGTCCACTGTCAGACTCCGACTGACAGATTGTCTGCCTGATCATTTTGGGCATATTTGAAATGATTCTTACAAGTTAAGAGTAACATACCGACAAAAGATTTGCGGGTTAAACCATTTAAATGTTAAAATTTGGCCTACATATTACGCAAAGTTTTTTATACTCCTGGAGAGGGTATTTTAAAATTGTCCGGATGTTTGTAACGCACAGAAGGAAGCATCTCCGACCACATCTAAATATATAGACTGACAGGCTGACATATTATCAACCCACAGCCTAAACGGCTTATACTACAGGTTTGAGATTTGGCATAGACATTTATGCAGGCGCGCACTAAGAAAAATAATTTGGAAAATGCGTCGGAAAAGTTTGTATGGGAAAAATTTTATTTTTAATCCGATTGACTTGAAACTTGGTTTGTAAGCATAGTACGCGAAATGATTCGACACGAAACGGACGGAAAACTCTGCATGCAAAAAACTTTCCGAAGTTGGAAAATTTTACCCAACGGTCGGAAAATTCCCGGAAAAGTCAGCATGATATAAAATATTTTTCATCCGCTTGGCTTGAAACTCGGTTTGTAAGGGTTAGAATACGAAATAATTTAAAATGTGATTTTCCGAAGTTGGAAAATTTTACCCAACGGTCGGAAAATTCCTGGAAAAGTCAGCATGAAATAAAATATTTTTCATCCGATTGCCTTGAAACTCGGTTTGTAAGGGTTCTATACGAAATAATTTGAAATGTGATTTATCAATGTCGGTAAATCCGCCCCATACGGGATAATTCCCGGAAAATTCTCCATGGAAAATACTATTTTTCACCCGACTGACTTGAAACTAGGTTGTAAGTGGTGGTTGGAAAGTGGATGGGATGTGGATGGGATGTGGATGGAATGTGGATGGGATGTGGATGGGATGTGGATGGGATGTGGATGGGATGTGGATGGGATGTGAGTGGGATGTGAGTGGGATGAGGGTGGCAAGTTGTTTTGGAAGTGGGCGGGAAGTGGGTGGTATGTGGGTGGCAAGTGCGTGAAATGTGGGTGGTAAGTGGATGGGAAGTTGTTGGGATATGGGCGGGAATTGGGTGGGAAGTGGGTGGAAAGTTGATGGGAATTGGGTGGAGAGTGGGTGGGATGTGGATGGTAATTGCTTCTATACTGTTGAAGGCGCAGCGAAGCGCGACGGGTTATTGCTAGTAAAGTATGTATATATATTCTTGATAAGCTGAGTTAATATAGCCATGTCCGTCTGTCCGGCCATCTGCCCGTCTGTCCTTCCGTCCGTCTGTTTCTATGCTATTTCCTCCGTCAGTTTTAAGGCTATCATAACCAAACTTTTCACGAAGTCTGTTAGTACAAATACAGTGCAAATTTGTCGGAACCGGCCGGGTCGGATGACTATAGCCGTATAAACGATCGGTCGAAAAAGTAGTTTTAGTGAGAAAAACTTTTTGTCTTCAACGCAATCGTTTCCAATCCTCGTATTTATAAGTTTTCTATGCTTTCACATAACTTCAGAAAGTTTTATGAAAATCGGTTAACTATATAGTATAGCTGACATACAAAAGAAAATTCTAGAAAAAAGTCTAAGTAAGAAAAACTTTTTTGTTTTCAATGGTAGTTTCTATACATTTTAAGTATGAATGCTATCTGTTTCAACACAATTTTGGAGAGTTTGATCAAAATCGAATGAAAATATCGAAGAGCTGCCATATTACAAACTGCTCTCAGAAAATTTTTTTTTTTCTTTTTAAGAAAATCGCCCTTAAATTTAGAAAAAAATTCTATATTTAAGAAAAAAATTCCTAATTTTAGAAAAGTTGCCCTAAAAATGAATTTTTTAGAAAAAACTTTCTGAAAATTAGAAAAATATATTTTTTTTCTAAATTTTAGGGTGAATTTGCTTCATTGCCTTTTCTAATTTTTAGGGTAATTTACCGTTGCAGTCGAAATCGCCCTTAAATTTAGAAAAAAATTCTATATTTAAGAAATAAAAATTCCTAATTTTAGAAAAGTTGCCCTAAAAAATGAATTTTTTAGAAAAAACTTTCTGAAAATTAGAAAAATATATTTTTTTTCTAAATTTTAGGGTGAATTTGCTTCATTGCCTTTTCTAATTTTTAGGGTAAATACCGTTGCAGTCGAGTAGCCCGACTTCAATATACCCTGTACAATTGACAACGAGAGCGTAAGTTAAAGTCGGCTCTAACCGACTTCGATAAACCCGTTACTCATGAAAAAACATGTTTAACAGTGCTCTTGCGTTCCATAGGGTGACCATCCGAAAAGTATGCAACATTTTTGTAGGGTGGGTGGGGTGGTAGCGGGGGGCTTGGTTCGCTTTTTGGCTCATAACTTCTGAACCGTTCATCCGATTTTTTTCATTTCTTCGGCAAATCGATTCATTTTGCTAATTACGAATCGTCTATCTGCAAAACTGTGGGAGATATAACGTTTTTTCCAAATTGCGGGGGCGGGAGGAGGCGTGGCCAAAATTTGAAACAAACTTGATCTGCGTGCAGATAAAAGAAGCATTTGTCCCATACATGTCAAACCTCTATCTTTTACCATCTCTGAGATCGACGCGTTCATACAGACAGACGGACAGACGGATGGACGGACGGACAGACGGACATGCCTAATTCGACTCGGCTGTTGATGCTGATCAAGAAAATATATACTTTATAGGGTCGGAAATGTTTCCTTCTCCCTGTTACATACATTTGCACAACTTCATGATCCCCTTTTACCCATTTTTAATGGGTACAGGGTATAAAAAGATTGCTCCTACTGGGACTTGATCCCAGGCCTCCACTTTTGCTAAGCTAATGTGATGTCAACTAGACCAACTGCGTACATTCTTAACTACGCTTATGACTCAACGTCTTGCTGAAGGCTAATAGTCGAGTTGGCTAAGACGTCGTCCGTGTGTTCAGTATTTGTGATTGGTCCCGAGTTCAAGTCCCAGTAAAGAGTAAGTAAAAAAATAGAGGAAAGCTAACTTCGGCTCGACCGAAGTTTATATACCCTTGGAGCATGATATATTTCTGCCAGTTTTTTATATGGCAGCTATACGATATATTCATCCGCTTTTGATCAAACTCTCTAAAATAGTGTGGAGACAGATAATATTTATAACTGAAACGTACAAACACGCTACCATTGAAAACAAAAAAGTTTTTCTCACTAAAACTATTTGTTCGACCGATCATTCCTATGGCAGCTATATGCTATAGTCATCCGATTTGAATCAGACTTGACAGAATTGTGTGTTAGCATATCATATTGATCAGTAACGAGTTTGGGAGCGATAGCCTTGAAAACAAAAAAGTTTTTCATACTAAAACTTTTTTTCAGATCTATCTTTTGTATGGCAGCTATACTATATAGTTGCCCGATTTGCATAAAACTTGCTGAAATTGTGTGAAAGCATAAAGAACTCATAAATACGAGGGTTGGGAGCGATAGCATTGAAAACAAAAAAGTTTTTCTCACTAAGATTTTTTTTTAGACCTATCTTTTGTATGGCAGCTATACTATATAGTCGTCCGATTTTGATAAATTTCGGTGAAGTTATGTGAAATCATAGAAAACTTATAAATACGACGGTTGGGAGCGATAGCATCGAAAACAAAAAAGTTTTTCTCACTAGAACTACTTTTTCAACCGATCGTTCCTATGGCAGCTATATGCTATAGTCATCCGATCCGGCCGGTTCCGACAAATGTGCAGCGTATTTGTACTAAAAGACTTCGTGCAAAGTTTGGTTAAGATAGCTTTAAAACTGACGGAGGAGATAGCATAGAAACAGACGGACAGACGGACAGACGGACGGACGGACGGACAGACGGACATGGCTATTTCAACTCAGCTCGTCATGCTGATCTAGAATATATATACTTTATGTGGTCGGAGATGCTTCCTTCTGTGCGTTACAAACATCTGGACAATTTTAATATACCCTCTCCAAGGGTATAAAAAATAATTGTTAATGCTTATTTCAAAATTATTTTATAGCTTAAAAGAAAGTGGGTTGGTGAAGAGGTGACGGGAGGTTGTGATTGGGTGAAGTTAGAGGGGTGGATCCAACAACAACCAACACGGTTGGTCTGTGGTCGGTCGTCCTCCTCTTTCCACAATTTTTATACCCTGTACCCATTGAAAATGGGTAAAAGGGGATCATGAAGTTGTGCAAATGTATGTAACAGGGAGAAGGAAACATTTCCGACCCTATAAAGTATATATATTCTTGATCAGCATCAACAGCCGAGTTGATTTAGCCATGTCCGTCTGTCCGTCCGTCTGTCTGTATGAACGCGTCGATCTCAGAGATGGTAAAAGATAGAGGTTTGACATGTATGGGACAAATGCTTCTTTTATCTGTACGCTGATCAAGTTTGTTTCAAATTTTGGCCACGCCCCCTCCCGCCCCCGCAATTTGGAAAAAACGTTATATCTCCCACAGTTTTAAAGATAGACGATTTGTACTTTTAAGAGATAGTTAGTAATTAGCAAAATGAATCGATTTGCCGAAGAAATGATAAAAATCGGATGAACGGTTCAGAAGTTATGAGTAAAAATGCGAACCAAGCCCCCCGCTACCACCCCACCCACCCTAAAAAAAATGTTGCATACTTTTCGGATGGTCACCCTAAGGAAAGCAGGAGCACTGTTAAACATGTTTTTTCATGAGTAACGGGTTTATCGAAGTCGGTTAGAGCCGACTTTAACTTACGCTCTCGTTGTCAATTGTACAGGGTATATTGAAGTCGGGCTACTCGACTGCAACGGTCTTACTTGTTTTTTTTTAGTCTTTTACTGCCAGCTGCTTCCTCCTCATGCCAGCTCTGCCATAATCGCTTGGGAATTTTAAATCGACATAACAGCTGAAATTGTCTAAGGGTTTTTTAGAAAAATTGCCCTGAAATCTAGAACAGAATTTCTATTTTTTAGAAAAGCATTATCTTAAATATAAGGCGAGTCGCTTTTGGCCCTTTATTTGGGCGATTTTCTAAATATTAGGGCGAAAATGGCACTTTTTAGGGCGAGTTGTTTTTTGAGTGTGGCAGGCATATATCATGCTCCAAGTATATACACTTCGGTCGAGCCGAAGTTAGCTTCCCTCTATTTATTTTCGTAATTTTAGGAAAGTTGCCTTAAAAAGAAACTGAACAAAAAATTTCTTAAATTTAGAAATAATTTCTAATTTACTGGTCGAATTTGCACATAGCTCAACAACCGTTCATCCGATCTATATAATTTCGGCATATCGATAAATAATGCTAATTACTAACTATCTTTAGAAGGTAAGAACCATCTATGTATCTGCAAAACAGTGGGAGATTTAACGTGTTTTCCAAATTGCGTGGGCGGGAAAAGTCGTTGCAAAAATTAAAAAAATAAAAAAAAACTTTTGAAGCATGGCTCAGAATCACCGGTTCGAAACCGATTTATACCGGCCCTGAACCAGTAAAAAACGAGAAAGGCAAAGCTAACTTCGTCTGTACCAAAGTTCTGATACACTTGAAAAAGCTTGTCTCAACGGATAGCGACTACGACCAAACTTCGCAGATCAGCTTAAAAACATTCAATATTACCCATGACCGTGTTTGAGAGCGGTTATATTGAGAACAAAACAGTTTTTCTCACTAAAACCCATCTTTCGAGCGAAAACTTGTATGGCAGCTACAAGAAATAGGCATCCGATCCGGTCGGTTCCGACATATTAGCAGCGTGCAGTTGAAAGAAGACTCCGAGCAAATTTTGAGGTCGATAGCTTCAAAACTAAGGGACTAGTTCGCGTAGAAACAGACAGACGGACAGACGGACGGACGGACAGACGGACGGTCAAAGCTTAATCGACTCAGCACGTCATGCTGATCAAGAATATATATACTTTATGTGGTCGGAGATGATTCCTTCTATGCGTTGCAAACTTCTGGGCAAAATTATAATACACTTTTCAAGTGTATAAAAATGCAACTCCATATTACCAGCAGTCTTAAATCAAGTTTATTTATAAATATGCCTCTTTGGTTTTTGTTTGATATTTAATGGTTGGTCCTTCTCGCTAGAGTGGTATCTATATTCTTCATCATTGGTTATTCATGGTATTTTAAGGCTGTTCAGTATTATTAAAATTATGGTTATGCACTTATCATTGGGCCTTATTTGCGGACTTAAAAAGCAATTTCTTAAGTATTTAACGGTTTTATTAACATATACCAGCTATAGCCAAGCCTGGCCTGGGAAGGGTAGAACACATTGCGATATTCACGCAGACAAGAGATTAAGGCATGCGCTAATAGAGCTCTTCTATTGACTGCACTCTGCTAATATATCGTAACTGCCCGGATCGAATGACTACTTCTCTATGACTAGCTACCATAGGAACGATATGTCAGAATATGGGTTTTAGTGAGAAGATCGCTAAACGTTCAAGTGAGCTTTTTCAACAGTCAAAATTACCATTGCT
Organism: Lordiphosa stackelbergi; assembly: GCA_018904235.1. Taxonomy (NCBI): domain Eukaryota; kingdom Metazoa; phylum Arthropoda; class Insecta; order Diptera; family Drosophilidae; genus Lordiphosa; species Lordiphosa stackelbergi. The sequence continues at coordinate 247,330 of JAEIFU010000091.1, read as the reverse complement.
TTCTCGTTTAAACTATAAAAGTTTCCAACTTTTGGAAAGCACCTCTTGTTCTTAGTTATGTGTAGGGCAATTAATTGTATATTTTAAGAAGCAACATAATGGTGGTTTACTCTAGAAAACGTTCGAGATTAAATTTCAAACATGAAATCAAAAATGATGTTTTGGAATCCGTCTGGTTTTTAAAAGAACTTGATTTTGGTTTCTTTCCGAACAAGTTTGGTAGAGTTAAAATGTTAGTATCGACTTGCAACCAGTTAAAAACTTTATCTTGAAGCTACATATCCATACAATAAAATGACCCCAGCGACGCGTTGCGATACCGGGTATACAGCCAGTAATTAATTGAACTCAAAATAATCGTCAAAGTTTTATTTTTCTCAAAAAATTACGTGCTTTATTTGTGTAGTCCTTTGGCTAAGAATCATTTAGGTTTAATCCAAACTTTTGTCCGATAGTTTTTTATGAATGATTTTATGCATTAAAAAAGTCAGAGATTAGCTTTATTTTCGGTTCCTGTCTTAAACACATTGTAAACAACTGCCTCTTTCCAAATTCGAACGTATAACATAATATAGCCCAACTTGTATCACATTTTACCCTGCACTTACCCTGTTACTGGGAACGGCGTACAACTGCGAGCGCGGCGCACAACTGGGGTATGCAAGTCGCGAATCAATGATTGAGCACGATTGCGAATCCTGCCAGTTTCCTCAGTGAAAGTCTGTAATTTTCAAATTATTTGAGAATTGAAAAAGCTTGAAGGCACACTGTCGACCAAGATGTTCCTATGTAACGCAATAAACGCAAGCTTGGAAATAAAAGTGCGACAACTTACTGTAAAGGGTTCGGTATTGAGGTAATTAGTTAAGGCCCGTGCGCCGTATCCAGGAGGAAGTCTCTTCAGGTATGAAGGTGTTACGCGAACTGGAGATGTAGTGATCCTCACCGGTGAAACAGAGCGTGCATACACACGTGTAATTGTTGTAGGGTTGTAGTGATACGATGGCGTGTATGTTGTATACGAAGTGGGGATATAGGACGAAGTATAGTATGTCGAAGGCAAGTAGGTTGGGCTATAGTATGACGATGGCGTAGTGTAGGAGTACGACGTCGTTCTTTCCGGCGATGAAATCACTCTAGTTGTCGTACGCACAACGCGAACAGGGGATGGCGAATGTATAACGCGCGAATAGACTCGGGAGGGAGAGGTTACAACTCGAACTGGCGATGAAATAACACGTGCTCCACTGACGATTCGCCTTGGGATTGAGTAACTCGAGTAGATGGGGTAGCTCGATTTGTATACCTAAGGTTTTTTTCAATTGTTAACAAATTAAAATTGCTTGTTGCAAATGTTAAGTTGACAGAAATATAATTGCATGACAAAAAATACTGATGAGCAATGAGTGAAAGAAAGAATAAATGTTACAGTCGAAAAGTGTTGGAATGTTGCTACTAGTGCGGTGACGGTAAGGTGTATGAAGTTATGCCCATCGACGTTTTGGCCGACATAATTATAATATCATAATTCCTTTGTTCATTTGACCTTTATTATTTCTTGGGAAAATCGATAAATAATACTGATTACTAAATATATATAACCATCTATCAACAAAACTGTGGAAGACATGACGTTTTCAACAATTGCGAGAGCGAGGGGGCGTGTGAAAAATTGAAAATTTACACGAAACTATCAACTCCCATCAAGTTCTTGCGTTTTCAAAACATTGTTCTTGAAGTGAGAACATTGTACTACAAATGAGAAAAACCGTTCATACACTGCTTTTGGTTTTCATCTTCAGTTAAATTCTCGGATTCTTCCCTCTGTGTACTGACATAAAGCGCATACCAAAAGTTATCGTAGTGTACTCTGAAAAATTACTCAAATTTGATATGGGTGATAAGGCTGCCTAAAACTCTGATAAAATGCCCTGATTTCAACGCAAAAAACACTCATGTATTTCAATTTGACAGACCCCAATAAATAAGAATGCAGTTGAAATAAAACTGAATCTAATTCAGCCACCCGGAAAATTCGGAAAAGTGTCGGAATAGTTTGTATAAGAAAAGTGTTATTTTTCATCCGATTGACTTGAAACTTGGTTTGTACAGTATGCGATAGTATGCGATAGTATGCGAAATAAATCGACACTTGTTTTCCCGATTTTGAAAAATCAGCCCGTGAGGAAAATGGCCGGAAAATTCTGACTTGAAACTCGGTTTGTAATGAAAGAATACGAAATAGTTTAAAGTGTGATTTTCTGAAGTTGGAAAATTTGAACTGAAAATTTCCGGAAAACTATTTTTCATCAGATTGGCTTGAAACTCGGTTTGTAAGGATAAGGATAGAATACGAAGTAGTTTGAAATGTGATTTTCCGATGCTGGAAAATTCGACCCAACGGTCGGAAAATTCCCGGAAAATTCTTCATGCAAAACAAACTATTTTTTATCCGGTTGGCTTGAAACTTGGTTTGTAAGAATAAAATACGAAATAAATTGAACTGTGATTTTCCGATGTTAAAAAATTTGACCCAACGGTCGGAAAATTCCCGGAAAATTCTGCTTAAAAAAAAACTATTTTTCATCCGATTGGCTTGAAACTCGGTTTGTAAAGGTAAAATACGGAATAGTTTGAAATGTGGTTTTCTGAAGTTGGAAAATTTGACCTGACGGTCGGAAAACTCCCAGAAAATTCTACATGCAAGATAACTATTTTCATCCTATTGACTTGAAACCCGGTTTGTAAGGACAAAATACGAAATCAATTAAAATGAGATTTTTTAAAGTCGGAAAATCCGCCCCCAGGCGTGAAAGTGTGGTAAATGGTTGTGAAGTGGGTGGAATGTGGAGGGAAGTGGGAGGGATGTGGGTGGTGTGCAGATGGGAAGAGGGTGGAAAGTGGGTGGTAAGTGGTTGTGAAGTGGGTAGGATGTGGGCGGGAAGTGGGCAGGATGTGGGTGGGATGTAGGTGGGAAGTGGATGGGATGTGGTCGGGAAGTGGGACGGATGTGGGTGGGATGTGGAAGGGATGTGGGCGGGAAGTGGGTGGGATGTGGGTGGGAAGTGGATGGGATGTGGGCGGGACGTGGGCGGGAAGTGGTCGGGCAGTGAGTGGGAACTGGGGGAAGTAGGTTGGAGGGAATTGGGTGTAGAGTGGGTGGGATGGGGGTAGGAGTTGGAGGGAAAACGCTTCAGGAAAGTTCGATTTCTGGGTTCTACGGGTTATTATTATATCTAATATTGTTTGGTTCCATTCCATTGTGTCAAATATAGGCTACAAACAAACACTCATATGTGTGTGCGTGCATTTTATAGAGCACACGTATTCTCTCTCTTTATGCGTGTGTCGGCTGCGACGCTGGCAGAATTATGACTTCCTATCCCACGGGATATGAAAAATGACATTTGGGCAACACTGTTCTATACTGTCGAAGGCTCAGCGAAGCGCGTCGGGTTATTTGCTAGTTTTTTATATAGCAATCTCAAATTTAAAACTTACATTTATATTCGCCATATCTATAATCCCTCAAATTTTCATAACGATCATATAAAAACAAGTGAGAAAGTCGGTCAAGCCCGACTATAATATACTCTGTACCTAGAGTAGGAGCTGTATGCAATGCTGCAGGTGCGCTCATCACTAAGTTTCTAAGGAAATTGAAAATAAACTTGCTCTGCCTGCAAGTATAAGAAACATTTGTCCCATACATGTCAATCCTCTATCTCTTACCATCTCTGAGATCTGTTTGTTTATACGGACGGACAGACGGACGGACAGACGGACATGGCTATATCGACTCGGCTGTTGATGCTGATCAAGAATATATATACTTTATAGGGTCGGAAATGATTCCTTCTCCCTGTTACATACTCTTGCACAAACTAAATATAATCTATGTACCTTCGGTAAAGAGTATAATTAGCCAATAAAAAAAATCAGAAAGGCTGTTAAACGTTTTTTCCCCTGAGTAACAAATATATCAAATTGTGGCAGGTCCGACTTTAACTTACGCTTTCGTTTTTACTCAGCAGCTAAGAAAATCGGTCCAGCCCGACTATAACATTCTCTGTTACCCAAAGTTTGCATATATCTCAACAAATTTTGTAAGAAGCCACAAAACATGGAAAAGAAGCCATACGGTGTGTGAAATTTTGCCCATAGCCCTTGTGGCCGGTGCTACCGAACATAACTGTTTGTTTTCCTTATAACTTGACTATCGTTCATCAAACCTTCGCCTTTTCTTCAGCAAATCAATTCATATTTTCCAAACTGCGGAGTCGGGAGGGCTTTGTTCATACGGACAGGCGGACAGACAGAAGAGCAGACAGACCTGGCTATATCGACTAGGCTATATCTACTAGGCTGTTGATGCTGATGCTGTACCTTCGGTACAGAGTATACAGAAATTCCATCAAAGCATAAACCTATCAATTTAATTTTTCATTTCATTTTTGATTTCTAATGTTTTCTGGTGCTGACAGACTCAAATCAAAACAATTTCAGACTTTATTTATTTATTCCTTTTTTCCAAAAGTTAAATCACAAATCTTACCATCTCTTTGTTGATTATAAATCAGCCTTCGACACACCGATAAGGTCAACGTTCTTTAAAACCCATGCCCACAGAACGGGCGCATTTCTACGTAAAGATCTGATGCTACTCGCAAATGCCGATCTTATTAACATTATCGACATAACCGAACGGGCGGTAAGCAGGGCGGTTTCAGAGATTGAGGGGCAATCTGAACAAATGGGTTTAGCGGTAAATGAGGACAGACGAAGTACCTAGTATCCGCGGAAAGAAAGTCTACGAGTCGTGGACAATCTGTTACAATGGGAGAGTACAACTTTAAAGTTGTAGAAGATTTTGTCTACCTCGGAACGATGATAACCAGCGACAACAACATCAGCCTGGAAATCCGACGAAGAATGACTCTTGCAAACCGATGCTCCCACGGGCTCAATAGGGAGTTCAAGAGCAGAGCACTCACGCGAAGAACTCAAATAGCGTTATACAAGTCGCTTATCATCGCAAGTAGGGCCCTGAAGCATGTAATTGTTTTTCTGATTCTAATGGCCATTGGTGTAATTACTAGGTAGTATTTCCCCTACCGCCATAGGAATATTCCAGAACTTTTCTGAAGGTTGTTGTAGTCTTCTTTACGATCTAAGTATGTTACTTCATTTCACGTTGAAGTTTTTTATAAAAATGTATAAACATCTGGACGGTAAACAACCAAAAGCTTTTATATCATTGCTATTTAAATAATAATGTATTTTGCCATTTTGTTTTAATGACACGCCCGCCAACGCCCGATGACAGCTCGATTAATTATACAACTAATTATTCTACAGGTATGTGCTTATTTGTATTTGTATAGAGGTATTCGTATACCTATTGTGTAAAATGATGCGTTAGATGGCTTTACTAACCAACCAGACTTCCAAAGGCGATGATGTGATTAAGATGATGGAGTAGTATGATAAAAGTCAATAGAAAAAAAGTAAAGAACTTAAGCAAAATAGATGAAGGCAGTTTATGAATATTGAAAACCAAATACTTACACGAGTCACTTTTTGTACAGATGGATACTGAAAAATATACATAACATTGGATTTATTCTGGTTCTTGTGAATAGTGTGGTGTTAAGCGACTTGAGAATAGACATGTAAGAGGTTGTCACCTCTAAGATAGATATTTTCATATAAGCGTAAGCATTTCGAATGAAAAATATTTGTCCTTATATTGTTTGTGACGGCTACTACGTCAGATGACAAAAGTTAAGCAAAGTAAGTAAGCCGAACTTATTGCTACTTCAGATATAATATTATCACAAAATTTTTCGAAATGCAAATTTTTATATTTCAATTTCTTGAAATGTCCAAGACATCCTTGACCATTTTAAAATGAACTATTGACTTAACACTTAAATATTCTTAATAACAAATCATCAAATGAGTGTAAAAGACCTATCAAGAATTAATCACTTCTGCAGTTTGTTTTTACTTTTTTTTACTTTTACACTTGAAGAGGGTGTTATATAATGTTCTGATGTTTTGTGCACGTATCTACCTTAACAAGTTTCTGTCTGCACAATTTTCCTCCGTACTAGAGCTGACGTTAAGTGTAAAATTTTCTGTACCTTCACTAAGCTAGCAAAATTACGCAAAATCTTGCATATTTTTAGTCACAGTTTTAAATTATTTGTAATCCCATGCTTGCCAGAGAATTTTACATAAAAACTTTCCTCGAAATTGATTTCAAGTCAACATTTGGTTAGTTTGGGGGAAAATAAGTTTTGAAGGACTTACAAATAAGGCATAATTAACTTTCGTTGGACCATCAGGTAGATCTATTTAAACTTATAATTTGGTTTGATTAATTTGATCGAGGCCTCCGTGGGATATCAGAGTAATATACCACCAAAATGAAGTGTTTACCAGAATGGTCTACACTTAATGGATCTTCCGTTTCTTAGGAACCGCTGAACGTGCCATTGGGGGCTTTTCATTAAAAAATCCTATGGACTGATAGGTGCTCTGCTAAGCCAAATAAATCTTGCTTTTCCTTCGAGTCTTACCAGAAATTTTCCTCCGATCTATCCACAGCCTGCCTGACAAATAATACTCCTCATGAACCTTTTCTTACTCAAACGCTCCCTGAAATATTAGACACTTTTTTGCAAAACTATAAATTAATATAAATAATCAATATGCTTACACGCCCCATAAGTAAAATTATTTTAAATAATCGTTTTAAAATGTCCGATTTTGACACCAGGGACAAAGAGCGCGATGGGGGGCCGCTTAAGTTTTTAAGACACTTCAAAGGCACTTCGGAAGAGCCCACCGACTTCCACTTGTTCTGGTCGATCGAAAAGATTAAAATTGGACCGAATCTTGGACTGCCACAAATGATGCATAATTTTGAAACGCTGAATACATATGCTCCCTTTGACTTGGCGAAAGAAAGTAAAGAATACTTTAAGTAAAATACATTTCGCCAATTTTTTAAAATACAGCTTTAAGGTTTAGATGAGAAGACTAACAATCATCGTGTTTAAGAACGATATAGTTCAAAGCAAAAAGTTTTTCTCGCTGAGACCTGTTTTTCGAACGATCCAATGGTATCGGAGCATATTTCTTTTCTTAGTTTGCTATGAATTACACTAGGCAGCAAATTCCAGATGATTTTCGTCTTCTAAAAACGATACTATTTTAGGAAATGATTTATAACGTATGGATTTTTAGTAATGCGAGCGTTAAGTTAACTAGTCGGACTTTGCAGAACGTGGTTCCCAAGGTATGCCATATTCATACCCAATGGTTATTATAATTTTGGCTAGAAGTTTGCAACGCAAATATTCATTTCCGACTCTATAAACTATATATATACATAATCAGGGCGACGAGCTGAGTCGATTGAGCTTTGTCCGTCCGTCTGTCGGTCCGTCTGTCTGTTTCTACGCAAACTAGTCTCCCAGTTTTAAAACTATCGAACTGAAACTTTGCCCAAAGTCTTCTTTTTACTGCACACTGCTAATGTGTCGGAACCGACCGGATCGGATAACTATATCTTATAGCTGCCATAGGAACTATCGGTCGAAAAAATGGGTCTTTGTGAGAAAAACTTTTTGGTTTTTAATGTTAACGTCTCCCAACTCAGCGATTATTAATATTATATGCTTTCACACAGATTAAGAAGTTTTGGTCAAAATCGGAAAACTATATCTTATGGCTTCCATAGGAACTATCGGTCGGAAAATGGGTTTTTATTGGGGATTTAGACAAATTGTTTGTTTTAATGCTGGCGTTCTAAAATTCTGATATATTAAAACATTTACAATCGTATAAAAACTTCGGCAAAGACGAAGTTAGCTTGGTCTTCTCGTTTTTTCTGCTTATTGCAAGGAAAAAGTCACTAGACATTTTTTTGTATTTTAGAAGTATATTCTTAGTTTGCTATAAATAATTTATTAAAAATAAAATTATAGTGAAATACTATCGATACTGTCGATGGGGTTCACTATAGTTGACTTCCCAAAACTATTACAAAGTTCAGACTAATTCTGAAGTACAAACAGCAAGTGAATAAACAAATAACACGAACCATCAACATTGATGATCATGGGGTCGGGGATACTTCCTTCTATGATTTATTTCATCTTACCTGACCAATTTAATGGTGAATTACATTTAAAACAAACGGTTTTTCTGAAAACCTGCTATAAAAAACTTGAAGTCTGCGTCTCTCTAATGAGATAGATGTAACATTATCAGTTGACTAACTTTGCCATCATATGAATATCGTATCTTGATTGGAGTTTTAGATAAAGTAAAAGAATGCGAATGTAGGTATGTTTAATAAAGCCACAGTTTTTTTTATTGTATCACAAATATATTTTAATTGTAACGGTTCGTGGGAAGAAATATATGCATGTAGGTATAGACAGCTTGTACATATCTAATCTATTTAACAGAATAATTGATTATTAGTTGATTAGTCAAGTCAAAACAATTCACATCATTTTGAAGATGAGCAGCGAATAACATCATACATACATGGTTAAATAGTTCAATTATCGAAAACTGAGTGTGTTAGGTTAGTGTTAAAAAGTTAACGGCTGGCCAAGACATTTTAACCATAGCCTAGACATGGTACGAGAAGTGACGGTATTTGGTGCCGCCTGGCAGGTTTCCAGAGGTGGTCGACGAATAGCTGTAGCCACCGGGTCCAGCGCCTGTGGTGCTAGTCCGCTCTGTGCTGTAGTTATACGAGCCGCCAGGACCGCTGCGCGATGTTTTCTCAACAGACGAAGTGTAGGAGGAGCGCTCTGGCCGGGAGTAGGGATTGCTCGAGTCATAACTGCTTTTCTCAACAGATGACTTTGCGGTGTACGAGTAGTCCGAGGAGGCGCGACTGCGATGTGAACCAGGTCTGTCCGTGCACAGGTCTAAGCGTGGAGTCTATAAATTCCGATTTGTACATTTAGGTATAGAATTCTTTTACAGAGAAGCAATCGACATAATGGTGTTATGCAGTAATGAAATCGAACCAACTTGCTGTTCCAAAGACTTGTGCAACTATCCAAAACTAATAATCGTATGTCTTAAGCCTAATTAAAGGAAATTGAAACATGTTCGAGTTGTTGAAAGTCATAATGCGCCTAACTGTGCACTTCGAGATGTTGAATTGATTCAACAAAGTACTAATGAAGGGATTATTTGTATTATGGCATAAAATAGTAGAATTATATCGAAGGTTCGGTTAGATACATACAGCTGTAAATAATTTACATGTACTTTTACAAATGCTTGGTGGGTTAACACTAGAATTATTGGGCTACATATATTCGGTTCGGATCGGTTATGGATTCGCGTCGTTGAGATATCGTTTGGGACGTCTGCTGATCTGTTTATTAGTAAGAATATTTCGTGACCATCGCGCCGGATTTTTCGTTCCGGTAGGTTTCGCGTCGCACCGGCAAACTCTCGGAAACTGCGCGGTGCAAACGTGGCAGCTCGCTGTCGAGACTGTAGCGCGAGGTGCGGGCAGCTGTATTGCCACCGGCCTCCACGGTGTCGATGTGCTGTCGCACCATGCTCAGGATGCGTGAGCGATTCTTATCGCGGGTCGACACATAAGGTTCAATTGGCTCATAAGCAATTTTATAGTTGGGCTTGATTGCAGCGCGATTAATAGGGTCAAGTATGGATCTCTTGCGCTGCTCATGGTCTGGTCTACGCACTCCAAAAGCAGTCACCGGATCGGAGATGAGTGAGGGCCGTGGCACAAACGGTACTTTCTCCCAGTCAATTGGTGTTCTGTTTGTTCTCTGCAATGCCCAAAATTCCACAGATTTGATTTTAATTTCAAAGACAGCCCATTTAGATTTGTTAGGGGGCACGGAGAAGACATTGCATAGTGGCGAGGTGGGTGGGTTACCGCTCAGACAGGGCACAAAGTAGCAAATTGGATCATATGTACAATTGTATTTTCGTTAATAAGCCCGGTTCTTGGGTACTGCGGGTCCGTGGCGATTAATTTATATATACAGCGCTTATATTGGCTAAGATTGGTCGAGTGTAAGGCAAAGTTGGACATTAGGATTAGCATTTCAATAGTGCCTACATACATATGTAGTGTGGTTGTAAGTAATGTGCAATGGGAGTATTATTCGTGGCAATTTTAGTGATGCTGGTGCAACTTTATATGGTACAAAAACAATACATATGTGTTTATTTACAAATGAACTATTGCTTCAGACAATATGTGAGTTTCCTGAAAATAATGACAGCTTATCAGACTACTTATATTCTTAATAAAATTATACAAATTCTACTACAAGCTATAAGTCTTTTCTCAAATATTTGCATCATCTTTAAACCAATTTGATTTAATTTAAATCGGTCACAGAACTACTAGTAGTTGAACAGATGTACAATCAAAAACCTTATAAAAGTTACAGTTATATTCCCTTCGTTTTTATCCTCAGTGTGCGCTGTTTTTAGGATGTAATATTTATTAATTCCGCTTTTGAAATTTTAGTTAATAAATTGTTGAGGCGTGGATTCAGACTCCGAAAATTATTTAATAGATTTGAAGATCACCAAACTAGCCGACAATGGTGTACGAACATAATTTTATTAAAAATCTCAAAGAGTAAAGCACGGTACGGAGAAAGCCAAAAAGCGGTAGCAAACGAAAAATTCTGTATAAAACAAGTGAGAAAGTCGGTCAAGCCCGACAGTATTTATACTCTGTACCTAGAGTAAGAGCTGAATGCAGTGCTGCTGCTGCGCTCCTCTTTAAGTTTCTCTCGCTCTCTCTCCCTCTAACATTGTGCGACGTTGGTTGTGAAATGGTGGGAGGGGGTGGCGGGAGATAATTAACTTATTTGCTTATAACTTGAGAACCGCTCATGGCAAAAATTGAAAATAAACTTGATCTTCCTGCATGTATAAGAAACATTTGTCCCATACATTTCAAACCTCTATTTCTTACCATCTCTGAGATCTGTTAGGTCAAACGGACGGACGGACAGACAGACGGACATATGGACATGGCTATATCGACTCGGCTGTTGATACTGATCAAGAATATAAATACTTTATAGGGTCGGAAATGATTCCTTCTCCCTGTTACATACTTTTGCACAAACTTAATATACTCTATGTACCTTCGGTACAGAGTATAAGAAAGGGCATGGCCACGTAACTCTCGAAGTGTGGATGGCTTACTTTTGTTTGGGTGGCTAAGCTATTTTTATTCATTTATTTTGACGCTTGGTGTAGTAAAACAGTGGCCAAAAAGATATTTAGGGGTAAAAATCGGTGGAATCGCTTCATTAGGAAGATAAATTGATCTGATAAATGCAGTAGACGCATAGGTAATCTTTAGTGACCTCACCAATAAAAAACATTTTGATGCAGTTGACATGGAGAGCATCCAGCAGCAATCCACACTGCAGAAAGAGGTTACAGAGTTATTACTAGCTGGTGGCAAACCAATAAAGGGCCACTGCAGTAATAATAAGTTTTATGAAATAAAAACAGATAAATCTAAGTATTTCCTCTTTAACTGATCTGGCACGCCACCAGATTCCTATATCGGTTAAGGTGTTTTGTTTTGGCGCCAAGTGCACCACCAACAATTCGAAGAGGTTATTAAAAGTGTTGCCCCGCAAGGGGCATGATGCCGAGGGATATCATGACGGGCTTGACAGTCCTTCGGATCCCTGAACCAAAGGGAAGAAGCCCACCGAGCAATTATCGGTATCACGGGATGAGTAATAGCCCTATGCTGCCTACATTGCGGTTAACGCCCTCGTGGGAGATCGTGGTGGTTATGCGTTGACACTTACATCGTGGGAAGAGTCACGACGTGGAGTTGCGTAACAACAGAACAGCAGAGGTTTTCGATGGACCTCGCCCCTTACCAAGGGTCAATTGTCACGCCCGACAGTTTGCTTTTCATATTTGTACTAGGACTTTTTAGTGCGTACAGCGTACCGTGGTATTAATCCTAACGTCACGTGCAACGTACAATAAAACCTGAGAGATCAGAATATTATGAGTGAAAATACATTAGATCTGGCAATCTGTCTTTGCTTTCAACTGAGACGCTGCTGTCAGCTTCTTCCATCCTCATCTTCCTCCCCTTTCAACACGATTTGTGCGATATGAACGAAGAAAATACCCGCGTTTCTTGCTTTAATTTGAAAATATGGCAGCGGAAACTAATCATGGCCTAGATGGCGATACAAATTAGCTTACATGATTATGACATGATTATGGGGCATTTAATAAATTCGTGTTACAGTTCGTTGCAAATATATTTGACAAATGATGTTCGTGCACTTGTTCCCATTCATTGATGAACATTTTCGCGCGAGCACACAGAAACGAACATTTCGTCGAACAGACAAAAATCGTCGAAAAAATTCGTGTGTGGATGGGCTGCTTTCCGTATCTATTAGGTCTGTTCTCAATTAAACTTCGATTTTCGTATAAACGTTTGCCATTGTACTTTTACAAAAAATTACATAAAATTAAATCAAAACTTTCTTTCTCTACGAATTGAATCCATTTGGCGTTGAGCTGTCGGTTTAGTAACCGTAATTACGATTGGCATCTTCCATATAACCTAATTCAATAAAAGTTCAACGAACAATCGTACGAAAGTCTTTGGTACAACGTTAAAATTTTCATTTTTAGAACTGATTTTTCCTGTAGCTCATAATTTCTTAAACTAATTTCTTGAAGCCCATAATATAAATAAGTTCAATTAAATTTTTTTCTGGTAAAAGGATCACTGTATTGATTTAAGCAATGATTTAATATTTTAAAGACAGATATTAATCCAAAGATTCTTAAGGTGACACTATTTTTGTGTCCAAAATCTACAATCACTCCAGGAGCAAATATGTGTATAAAGAAGAATGATGGGCATAGTCGGATGAAAAATTTAACATTTTCGAAGTCAGTTTGGGTGATGAACATTTGTTTTAGTTGCAGATTTCCTTTTAATATAACCTGCAGTTGTATTACGACTTTTTTAAAAATGTTCAGGTACACAAATGATTTCTCTTGCTTTTTATTCTTTATGACAAGACAAACGCCTCTTTTCTTTATTTCGTCTGTCTAGCTGTCGAGTTTTTCGGCTAACAATTTGTTAACGAGTCAACCACAGAATAGAGAATTGACTAAAAAAGCCATGAAAATGTTCTTGACAAAGATTTGAAAATGTCGTTTATGATCTTGCATTAAATATTTATGTACTTATAAGTAAAATAACATTACATATTTAAATATGTACATTGTGCACATTAATTATTATATGGAAGTGAACATACATATACCATTAGGTTTATATAGATACAGGCTTATCGTATATAAAGCAAAAGCCTTCAAGACCGACTGAAATTTTCGTTCACATGTTTATTTTAGCCACTTTTTGATGAAAATATTGCTGGCGCTTTTTTTGTTGTTGTTTTTTTTTTTTGTTGTTTTTCCCATGGTTTTGGTTTATTTGAATGTATTATGGAAATCGGAAAGATATTTTTAGGTCTGGCGAAAAGTGAAATGCGCGCGCAGCTAGTATTACACAAATATAAACAGCGAAAGGCTGCGGCTAATAAAAACAAACAATCGAAAAAATTTTATTTGTTTAAATTCCATAAAGAACTTGCATTCCTCGGACACCCCGTTAGGCCACCCATCTCTTAAACTTTTAGTAAAAATTATACAATACACATACAAGACTAGGAATTTTGCTCATCTCACAAACTTATTAACACATATATGTATACACACGGCACATATTTAAATTTTCGGAATAAGCATATAAGAGCGCAAATGAGTGAGAGGAAAATGGTTTTTGCCAAATAATTAAATTATTATAACCTTGGAAACTTTTGACAGGAGTTGATTTTTCTATCTAAATATATATTGAAATGGTGCGTAATATAAAATGCAAACATGTTAAACATAAAATAAGTTTTATGTCTGTAAAGGTGAGTATACATAGACACGGTTAGCTCTAAATTTTAAATATATGTACATACGCATTGATTAAGAAGATGATAAAAGTGTACAAAAATCCGAATGTTCATATTTAAAAAAAAAATTTAAGCACTAATATATATTATATATATATCTATTTGGCATAAAGTTCCACACTTAACTTTTTACCTTTTAGACGTGGTCTTTACGAAAAGTACGAACTAAATTGGAATGCAATGCAGATACGATATTCATATTATGCACTTTTTCATTCAAACGTGTTTCAATTTCTTATTTATCTACATGAATCTATTGTGCACAGCAAGTGGGGTACAAGCGCCTATTAATTAAGTTCTTCGATTACACATTGAATAAGCAAACTGCGTTTAAATTTGTCAAATTTATCTGCACATACGAAAGTAAGATCTTGTATATTGAACTATTGCAATTTTGCAAACATTAAAATCGATCCTCAACAGTTTTACGCACAGATATATTTCACAGATTGAAGGAGAACCACACTACCGTATGTCGAGTCAGCTTAGCTTATTCGAATTTGCTTTAAGTATATGGCTTACCGTTACGGCGTACGATGTAGTCACCGGCCTGGAGGAGTAGGTTCTACGAGTTGTAAATCCACTTTCGTAAACCATGTTGTATTCTTGCGGTTTGTTTTCGAATGAAAATAAGAGAATTCTTGAGAAAATAAATGACTAATCACTTTTCGTTCGGTTCGGAATTGATCGCCTAGGTGTGCTGTTCACTTGACGCCCGTTCGAGTTGTTCTGCCTGAGCACGGCATGAAGCAGTTGCTTTTAATATTTTCAATTTTAAAATTTTCCCTGCCTTCTCTCTATTTCTCATTTTTTGCTTCATCTCCCAAATAAACTTATTTTTGGAATAAAAAAACATTGACATCTCTCAACGCAAAGAGCGCGTAATTTCTTTTTACATAAATCTAACATTTTTCATTTTGGCAACGTTCACTCATACGTGTGCATATTCTTATATATTCATATGTGCTGTTTTCGTGTATAATGTAGGTGCTTTATGTATCTATACATAAAGGCTGTAAATTTTGTCGGGCAAATATTGAAATCTTACTTAAGTGATTGCTGCGAGTGTGTTAAATTTCGTTAACTTACGAAAATAATATCCTGCCATCGATTGAAATTGCAAAAAGTATGTCAGAAAAATTTTTAGCAGCCCAATTTATCATCAGCCAATTAATGGACAGCACATCGAGTGAGAAATATTTTGGTAAACATTCCTTTGAGGCGAGCAAGGCCATAAATGGAACACGTTTATTTTTTAGACATAAGTAGGAGAATGTGCATCCTCTCTAGGCCTTCAGATCACAAGGTCACATTAATCTTTTACAAACGTACAAATATATAAATCCAAATAATTTAATTTTCCAAAAGAAAAACATTTCGTACAGGGAGCAGTTGTTGTTAAAAATTTGATTTTGATTTAATGCTCGGTCATCGTTCGTTTTACTGATGTTTTTGAAATGATTTTTTATATTTTTCTGCAGTAACAATAGAAAAATTTTGCCATGCGGACAACAAATAGCGGAGTTCTAAAATCAACGCTTAATTTTTTGTCTTTACTTTAAGAAACACAAGTTTGGACATATATATAAAAATAAATATATGGGGTCAGCATGCGCTGTTTGCTAATATAATGTTAATAAATTAATATTATTTTTTATGCTATGTTAATTCACTATTTATGGCCCCCTTAACCTCAGTTACGGGTCGAAGTCAGGCCTACGTTCTAGATTGCTGCCTGGACATTAGACTTAAAGTATGACACATACATATATTTGAACATACCAAATGTGTACGCCACTAGTAATGCATATAAATTCTCCTCTCAAAAACTCTTTAAGAAATATTCACTCCAATGAACCAGAATAACACCAATTCTGAGATTCACGGAAATTCCTTTTCGTTGGATTCAAATATCTAGTTTTTTCGAAAATGTTTCTTCGTACCTTCAAGAGATATTAAACTATCGAGCTTATTAATCTATTTGCCGAAGAAAGCGCAGCAGCAGCGCTGCTTTCAGCTGCAACTGTAGGTGCATAATATATTACGGCTTGACCGACTTTTTATGCCCTGTACTAGGAGTGTGAGAACATCGATAGTGAGCAGTATCGATAGCACAAGTTAACACGATTTTACATCCTCTTCAATCTTGAGTTTAAAAAAACCTCAGTAGTACAGATTTCGAGATAATTCCGAATTACCGTTTTTTACATTTTTAAAGAAGGACTTCTCACATAATTACAAATATCTTAATTCCTTTGCACAATCTCTAGCAGAAGTTAAAAATACGAAGGATTGGTGGAACAGTGTCAAGACGCTGAAAAACGGAAAAATGCAGGATGGAAATAGCATAACAGAAAACGTCTTTAAGGTGAAATTCAGTGACTTATTAAACCCTCAGAGAACAGCATTAAACATTCGAATACCCTATGAATTCTACTCAAATGCCTCTGACGAATTCTTGCAAGAGCTCGTTAAAGTTTATAACAACTTACTCACAAATACAAATTGTGAATCGTTCAAGCGAAGCATTTCCTATTCATAAGAAAGGTGACTTAATTTTTTTATATCGGCACCCAACCTCTTTTGAATAAGTTTAAATTAATAATTTTTTTTTTAATTTATATATTGTTATTTTTTTTGTTATACCGTAGTGACTAGCACAATCAATGGGCGCATGGTATAATTAACAAAATAGAGTCGTCAGGCCCAGCGGCACAAATGTCCATTACATAATAGATTTTGCGAATACGTTTTTTTGGTGTTTTTTTTTTTTTTTTTATGTGCGTGGCCGCTTTGTAAACGGGCTGCCGACAACATACATTACTAGGTATTAAGGATGTATGCCAGAGCCGAACAGCCCTCGGATTCCCATTACGAATGCGTACATTATTTTTAAAATTGTAATGCAGAATGTTCGCAGTCTGTTTGTTCTCTCTCTACGAAAATCGGCGATTGAAGTGCATTACATTTTCGACAGTCGTAATGCATATTTTCCACAGAACACGTTGAGCTCTGCGCCGCTGGGAGGAATTCACCATACGAGAGAGGTACCAGTTGATACCCAGCGGCGCAGAGCTCAACGTGTTCTGTCGAAAATGTAAGGCACTACAATCGCTGATTTTCGTTAGAGGGATAGTAATCGAAAACAAACAGGGTGATCGTTCCTTAGGGGTGACCATCCGCAAAGTATGCAACATTTTTTTTAGGGTGGGTGGGGTGGTGGGGGGGTGGCTTGGTTCGCTTTTTGCTCATAACTTCTGAACCGTTCATCCGATTTTTATCATTTCTTCGGCAAATCGATTTATTTTGCTAATTACTAACTATCTCTAGAACTAGTTCTAGTACGAATCGTCTATCTTTAAAACTGGGGGAGATATAACGCTTTTTTTCCAAATTGCGGGGGCGTGGCGGGTGTGGCCAAAATTTGAAACAAACTTGATCTGCGTTCAGATAAAAGAAGCATTTGTCCCATACATGTCAAACCTCTATCTCTTACCATCTCTGAGATCGACGCGTTCATACAGACAGACGGACATGGCTAAATCGACTCGGCTATTAATGCTGATCAAGAATATATATACTTTATAGGGTGGGAGATGTTTCCTTCTCCCTGTTACATACATTTGCACAACTTCATTATCCCCTTTTACCCATTTTTAATGGGTACAGGGTATAATAATGTACGCATTCGTAATGGGAAGTTCGGCTCTGGCTTACATCCTTATTACCCAGTAATGCAGGTTGTCGGCAGCCCGTTTACAATGCGGTCATGCCTATGGCAAAGTAATGCAGATTGTATGGGAGTATTTCCTTCATACTGATGGCAAAGTAACGCAGGAGTAACCCATTTTGTAATGGCAATTTGCGCCGCTGGGTAGGAACACGTGAGAGCACGTTGACATTCCCTTTGCTACTGAGTGTTTTTCACCATTGAATTGGTACTCCAAAAAGAGGCAGCCTACTTTAATGACTTCACCTAATTCCACCATGAATGGGCGTATTCAGCAGATAATTCCGATTAGCGGTTACCGATTTGCGATTGCTAATGAGTCTCTCCTGAATAGATTCATTTCCGACCCTATAAAGTATATACGGGCAAAGACACTTCATATATAGATACCGCATCCCATACAAACTTTTTTTTGTGGGATCCAATGTCAGCTCCCAAGAAAATAGTTCTTTGCGTCACATGTTCATCTATAATATCTATAAACTTTTGCTCTCAGTCTATAGCTAATTTAGAAAACGTATAGCTAAATTTCAATATATTTTCCTTGTACAAGCAGCGAGAAGCACAAATTTGCATCCAATGTCAACTCAAAAAGTTTTTTGTTTCACACGCATCATCTATAATATCAATAAATCTTTGATACGGGGCATTCCATACAAAAAAGTGTTTTTCTGGGATGATGTCTCCGAATTGGATGATAATTGGCCCAAAGGAAGCTTATTATGAGAGAAGCTTAACCCCAAAATGTGAGCTTTTTTGGAGCTCTTATGCAGAAGTTCTTCGCTTAAAAGTGTAATACTGTGAAATTGTTCAATTTTCAATTACTCGAAAACGGTTTAAAATAGAGCTTTGCAGTTTTTTTTCCAAATGTTCAGGATCAAAAAGCCCTTAAAAAAATTTTGACAAAATTTCCAATAAATTTTATCTTTGGTTCTTTTTTTGCCCAAAAATCCCTTTTGAGTTATTACAATAAATAAAATTTTATTACCTAGAAAAGAACGCTTTGGTTTTAAGGCTTACAGAAAAAGGTATAAAAAAGACATTCAACAACTGCGTCTTGGTGTGGACACCGATTTCGAATTATTCAATCGGTACAGAATTCTAGCAGCGACCTGTATTGGCACAGTGTGTAATACGACCGGGTCCTTTTCTTTCTTGCTTTTTTATCAATTTTATTAATGTAAAAATAAAAGTAAATAGAAAAGAACAAGTGAGAAAGTCGGTCAAGCCCGACTATATTTATACTCTGTACCTCTCTCTCTCTCTCTCTCTCTCTCTCTCTCTCTCTCCCTCTCTCTCTAAGATTGTGCGGCGTTGGTTGTGAAAGGGTGGGTGGTGGGTGGCGGGGGGGGGGGGGGGGTGTTTCACTTATTTGCTCATAACTCGAGAACCGCTCATCCGATCTTTATCATTTCTTCGGCAAATAGATACATTTCTAATGACTAACTAACTCTAGAAGGTACAACTCATCTATCTACAAAACTGTGGGAGATATGACGTTTTTTCCGAATTGCGGGGGCGGGAGGGGGCGTGGCAAAAATTGAAAATAAACTTGATCTGCCTGCAAGTATAAGAAGCATTTGTCCCATACATGTCAAACCTCTATCTCTTACCATCTCTGAGATCTGTTTGTTCATACGGACGGACAGACGGACAGACGGACATGGCTATATCGACTCGGCTGTTGATGCTGATCAAGAATATATATACTTTATAGGGTCGGAAATGATTCCTTCTCCCTGTTACATACTTTTGCACAAACTTAATATACTCTATGTACCTTCGGTACAGAGTATAAAAAACTAAAACAATTTGCATTCAAAGTAATAATATAATATAATAGTAATAATAATAATAATAATAAGACGCTCTAAAAAATAAACTCCACTCTAAATAATTTTGAAATTACAGTTCTTGATGTGGTCTTCACTTTAAGTGAGGAATCATTCGCAGGAACCGCATGATGAATCCCAAGCATCCCTTTGATAGTTTTACAATTTTCGAACCTGGTTTTTAAATATTCTGCACACTGTTGTTAATCTTTTGTGGTGCAAAAAAACATTGATGGTTTTTAAATGATCATTTGCCCATTGATAACGGTTTTCAGCTGTAAGTATTTCATATTTTGTTCCTTGCTGCAGGCAGTATTGCCTGGTAAGCCGTTTAACCGTTCCCCCTACCCCATCACAAGCACATTTTCCGTGCTCTGTTGCAAAGAAGTCTTTGAAGAGGTTTAACAAATGTTCACAACAAGACGAAGTCGTTGAAAGTCTTTTTTATACCTTTTTCTGTAAGTCTTAAAACCAAAGCGTTCTTTTCTGGGTCCTAAAATTTTTTTTAATAGATCATAAGGGATGTTTGGGCAAAAAAAGAACCAAAAATAAAATTTATTGGAAATTTTTGATAAATTTTTCATACTGATATTTTTAAGATTAGATGACAAAAATGGCCATAACTTCCTCAATTTTCAAGCTACCGATATGTTCGGGCACTCAAAATGTTTGGAAAAGATGCGGCTTTCACATATATTTTTGAGAATTTTTGAAGGATGGGTCTTTTTTGCTAGACTAAGTTTTTTGAAAAAATCATTTTCTTTTCAAGAAAGGTAAAAAAAAAAATTTTTCAAAATTTTTTAAATGCTTTTGAACCTAAACATTTGGAAAAAAAACTGCAAAGCTCTATTTTAAACCGTTTTCGAGTAATTGAAAATTTAACAAATTCACAATATTACACTTTTAAGCGTAGAACTTCTGCAAAAGAGCTCCAAAAAAGCTCACATTTTGGGGTTAGCTTTTCTCATAATAAGCTTCCTTTTGGGCCAATTATCATCCAATTCGGAGACATCATCCCCGAAAAAATTTTTTTTGTTTGGAATGCCCCATATATTCTTGATCAGCATCAACAGACGAGTCGATATAGCCATGTCCGTCTGTCCGTCCGTCTGTCCGTCCTTCTCTCCGTCCGTCTGTCCGTCCGTATGAACAAACAGATCTCAGAGATGGTAAGAGATAGAGGTTTGGCATGTATGGGACAAGTGCTTCTTATACTTGCAGGCAGATCAAGTTTATTTTCAATTTTTTCCACGACCCCTCCCGTACCTTCAAGAGATATTTATTCATTAGTAATATGTTTCTATTTTCCGAAGAA
Source organism: Lordiphosa stackelbergi (assembly GCA_018904235.1). NCBI lineage: Eukaryota > Metazoa > Arthropoda > Insecta > Diptera > Drosophilidae > Lordiphosa > Lordiphosa stackelbergi. Next base: position 226,390 of record JAEIFU010000091.1, on the reverse strand, counting down.
ATGATAAAGATCGTCATATCTCCACAGCTTTGTAGATAGATGATTTGTACCTTCTAGAGATAGTTAGTCATTAGCAATATGTATCAATTTGCCGAAGAAATGATAAAGATCGGGTGAGCGGTTCTCAAGTTATGATCAATTAAGTGAATTACCCCCGCCACCCCCTCCCAGCCTCTCACAACCAACGCACCATCTTAAGAGAAAGAGAGAGGGAGAGAAAGAGAGGGAGAGAGAGAGAGGGAGAAAAACTTAGAGATGAGCGCAGCAGCAGCGCTGCTTTTAGCTCCTACTGTAGGTACAGAGTATAAATACTGTCGAGCTTGACCGACTTTCTCACTTGTTATCAATGGGAAGCACTTACACAAAATCTGCAATATTTATGGATTTGTTAAATTGAAAATTTTATATGAATGTCTGATCAAAGGTAGGCTGACCCAGCCATCGTTAACCAATAATACATTTTGTTCGATTCCTCTCAGCAAACAGGATTGTCAAAGTTTACAATCCTTATCGGCAATCACTGTATTCAGCAGGTAAAACCGGCAATCATAAATCACAAATCGTAAATCGGAATTATCTGCTGAAATTATAGAGGTATATCCTTAATGAACCGCTGTGTGAAAATTCTTATGGATATAATTAACGAAAGGCTGACGGAATGGACTAAGTTAAATACCAAAATAAACGAGTTTCATGCCGGATTTCGACACAACTACTCCAGAACTGACCGTATATGTGGGCTGTCTGTTCCCAATTCCACTGTTATAGAGATGCAGCACCATACAAACCTAGACAACATCACGATGAAGCCATCGAGAAGTATTTCAAACGTCAACCGAAATACCCAAGAGCCAAATGATCAAGACAACGAGAAGTATTTCAAACGTTAACCGAAATACGTAAGAACTTAACGAAGTACGAGCGAGACAACTAGCAGAAGTCGACGAAAGCAGAGCAGCAAAGGCGCCAATACGGGCGGCGAGCTGAGAGGGCAGATGAAGTGTTGTTCGATCGTTTCATGAAGGAAGACGTGTGCCGCAGAGGTGTGAGGGCGCCAGCGAAGCGTGGAAATCAAGCAAAGTTCAAGTCGCATTCAATTTGATTAAAGCTGTCTTCAAGTTGTGCCTAAATCGATGTAACAAACCGTTGTATTACTTTTAATTACAATAAAGTAACAACTATTATTTAATCAATAAGAAAACATATATACAACCTTAACGCAATAGTAAAGCCAAAATGGGCAGTAAACAAAAAGTATACGCATTTTTTGTGGACTTCCGGGCTGCATTTGATAAAGTACCGAGACTTCTTTTAATCTACAAGCTGCACCAACTAAGTGTGTCCACAAAAATTTTAAATTTAATCGAGGTTGTATACAAGGATAAAGTGGCAGCGGTGTGGTCCGGAGAGAATCTGTCTCAAGACTTAAGTACGAGCAGCGGATTTAAACAGGGATGTCTTCTACCGCCCCTGTTATTCGCGGTCGATTTGAATGACTTACACGAGGAACTTGAAGGTGGCCTGTGGATAGATGAGATGAATACGCGGATGGTATAGTCATGTTGTCGGATAATGTCACTTCGCTTCAAAGGATGATATCAAAACTAGAATGTTGTTGCGTAACGTGGAGAATGGAGGTGAATCTGGAGAAGTCTCAAATTATGATTATGCCCTGTACCCATTAAAAATGGGTAAAAGGGGATAATGAAGTTGTGCAAATGTATGTAACAGGTAGAAGGAAACATCTCCGACCCTATAAAGTATATATATTCTTGATCAGCATCAATAGCCGAGTCGATTTAGCCATGTCCGTCTGTCCGTCCGTCCGTCCGTCTGTCCGTCTGTCTGTATGAACACCTAGATCTCAGAGATGGTAAGAGATAGAGGTTTGACATGTATGGGACAAATGCTTCTTTTATCTGTACGCAGATCAAGTTTGTTTCAAATTTTGGCCACGCCCCCTCCCGCCCCTGCAATTTGGAAAAAACGTTATATTTCCCACAGTTTTGAAGATAGACGATTCTTTCTAGAGATAGTTAGTAATTAGCAAAATAAATCGATTTGTCGAAGAAATTATTAAAATCGGATGAACGGTTCAGAAGTTATGAGCAAAAAAGCGAACCAAGCCCCCCGCCACCACCCCACCCACCCTAAAAAAAAATGTTGCATACTTTTCGGATGGTCACCCTAAGGAACGCAGGAGCACTATTAAAAATGTTTTTTCATGACTAACGGGTTTATCGAAGTCGGTTAGAGCCGACTTTAACTTACGCTCTCGTTGTCAATTGTACAGGGTATATTGAAGTCGGGCTAGCAACGGTCTTATTCTTATGGTATATAGGGGAACGGAATTGAAAGGGAATTGCCAGTATAAATACTTGGGTGGGTTAAATATATTAAATGAGAAAAACTGGGCTCAATTAATTAACTTTTAAAAAAATGCGTTAAGATACACATCATTTCTATTAAATAATTTTAATTAAATTAACACTCATCCTATATCCAAAAATTGTAAGAAATAAAACGCATTAATTATCTACAAACTTTTGCCGACAGACGACTATTAAGTCATTGTTAGTAGTTGTTAATATACCCCCAATCAAACTGTAATTTTTTCGAAACAATTTAAATAAAGAACAAATACATACATAGGTACAATACTTGGGTGTTAATTTAATACCAGGAATGTCGTTTAAAAACATTATCTTTAAGCTTTACTGACATAGTGATAACTGGCGATCTGAACAGTAGACAGTCAGAGCGACATTTAGCCTTAGAAATGGCATCCTTGGGATTAAATCTTGTTAATTCAACTACTCCTACGCACTTCTCTGGCACTATTGATACCCTACTTGACGTTTTTTCGTTAGTGATACGGACAAAAATCTTATTGTATGACCAGGTAGCAGTACCAGCTTTCTCCAAGCACGACTTAATCTTCATAACGTACGAGTTTAATCCTATTCAAAGCGACACAACCGTTTGGTACAGGGACTTTAAACATATTGACTACAAACAACTTCAGGACAATTTAGATCTATGTAATTGGAACACTATTTATTCTTATACAAACGTCAATTCCCAGTTAAGTGACTTCTCGTATTATATAAATGTATTATATGGCAAATTTATACCACTAAAAGCAAAAATCATAATGAGAAGCACAAACCTTGGTTTTCGCGGGATATCTCGAAAAAAATTACAGAGCGTGACACTGCTTATAAAAAGTGGAAAAGGTACAAGACTTCTAATCACTACACGCGGTTTAAAGCGCTTAGAAGTCTTGTAAATAACATGATCAATACCGCTAAGCGTACTCATTATACGAATAAGTTTAGAAGTGCTATATCCTCCAAACAGAAATGGAGTGAACTTAAGAAACTGGGAGTTGGTAAGACGAAATCCTTTAACAAAGTGACCACTGACTTAAATGAGCTGAACAAAAAATTTATACAATCAATTACACCTGACATCCTGACTAACTCTTACCTTGACGTTGTAGAAGATAATAATTGTGATAATAGCTTTAGTTTTACGTGTGTAAGCCCATGTGATGTCCTTGAATGTGTCCTCAAAATCAAGTCGAGCGCGGTCGGTCTGGATGACATGCATCCAAAATTCTTTAACCTCATATTGCCAAAAATCCTAAACTATGTGACTCATATATGCAACACTGCATTTACTACGTCAACATTCCCGGAAAATTGGAAAATTGCCAAAATAATCCCTGTTCCAAAGGCTAATAATGATTACAGACCAATATCCATTCTGCCCTTTTTATCCAAAGTGTTCGAGCATTTAATGTTACAACAGATAAACAAGTTCTTAGTAAGTAACCCAGGGTTAAACAATATGCAATCTGGCTTTCGGAAGCATAGAAGCTGCATCACAGCAGTGTTAAATGTTACTGAAGAAATTCGAAGGCAACTCGATAACAGCCAAGTGACATTTCTCACATTACTAGATTTTAGCAAGGCTTTCGACACAGTACAACATGACATACTGTGCACAAAATTATGCAAGTTTTTCAATTTTAATGACACTGCGATCAAATTAGTTTCGTCGTACCTATGTGGCAGAAGACAGGCAGTATTTACCCAAGAAGAAATGTCTACCTTTTTGCCTGTCAAATGCGGTGTACCTCAAGGCTCAATTCTTGGTCCTCTTCTGTTTTCGATGTATATTAACGATCTACCTGTCTCTTTGTCAAACTGTAATGTCCACATGTACGCTGATGATGTCCAATTGTACGCTAGTTGTCCACTGCAAAGTATAACTGATTGTGTTAATCTATGTAAAATGGGCTCAATGTAATGGACTATCTCTCAATCCGACTAAATGTAAGTGTATTGTTATTTATAAAAAACTGCTGAGCACTGAATCACTACCTAATTTATTGCTTAATAGTACTCCAATTCAATACGTAGAGCAAGCTGTCAACCTTGGCATTACAATTAATAAGACTCTCTCCTGGAGTGACCAAGTAATAAAAGCCACTGGAAGAACATATGGACAACTTAGGCAGCTTTCACTTACTCAGCAGTTTTTACCAACTGAAATCAGACTAACGATTGCTAAAACGTACCTGACACCCTCGCTGTGCTATGGTACAGAAATATTTGGAAATTGCGACGTGGCTTCTCAGCGGAAACTCACAGTGGCATATAATAATATCGCCAGATTCGTGTACAATGTTGGAAGAAGAGAGCATATATCCAGTTTCGCCAAACAAATCCATCAACTAAATTTTAAATCTTGGACTGACTTTAAAAATCTACTGCTTTTACACCGTATCATTTTTACAAAAGAGCCAAGCTATTTATTTGACAAATTATGTTTCAGCACATCGTCCAGAACTAAAAATATCAATAGTATACGACATAAACTCTCCTGCTCAGAACGTCATTTCTTCGTACACACTGTTCGTTTGTGGAACCAATTACCACCTCAGTTAAAGGTAGTTAGTAGCGCAGCGCAATTTAGGGACAAGCTTAGGCAATTTTTAATGTTAAACAATTAATTATTTATATAAAAATGTTAAAAAAATCGTGTTTCGCTCAAAGCAGATGTAGGAAATGTAATTTTAGATTTAATTAGGTTAATACGCTTTCCTCAATGTTCGTTTTTCTCTTTAGTGACTAGTGCAATAATATATAAGGTTATCCTTGTCGCACTAGGATGTAAGAATAATAATAAATAAAAAAAAATTTAAAATTAATTTCTCAACGTTGCGACCGACCAAACTTCGCAGATCAGCTTAAAAAATTAAAATTTACCCATGACCGCGTTTGAGAGCAGTAATATTGAGAACAAACCAGTTTTTCTCACTAAAACCCATTTTTCGAACGAACATTTGTATGGCAGCTACAAGAAGTAGTCATCCGATCCGGTCGGTTCCGACATATTAGCAGCGTGCAGTAAAAAGAAGACTCTGTGCAAAGTTTCAGCTCGATAGCTCCAAAACTGAGGGGCTAGTTCGCGTAGAAACAGACAGACGGACAGACGGACGGACGGACAGACGGACGGACAAAGCTTAATCGACTCAGCTCGTCATGCTGAACAAGAATATATATACTTTATGTGGTCGGAGATGATTCCTTCTATGCGTTGCAAACTTCTGGGCAAAATTATAATACACTTGTATAATCGACAAGTACGGGTGGTTTAATTAACTGTAACTTGACTTTAAAAACAGCAAATCTAAGAAATGTAACTTGGTGGTAAAGACTTTGACATTTACAGTCATAGATCTTTTGTATGGATAGTTCCAACGAATAGGGCGGATGGTATGTGGTCAGGTAAAGCTCTTGTTTTTTGGGGAAAAGGTGATCTTGGCTTACTGCGTCTCAAGTCGACTCACACCTCCTCGTGGTGACCACCGGAAGCAGTGGCAATGCACCCGCATTTGCTGCTGGCTAACGTGAGCGGCGACCCGCCCTTCCCTACAGGGTATAATATATAGGGTTAGTGCGTCGGGTTTGGTACCCACCACCGTAAAAAATCTCCACCAATGAAAACTGCGACTACAATGCCTCGGATACGGACCCCCTCTGACGACGACCCACGCAAACGTTTTAAGGACCACGATTTGAGGATATGCACCTGGAATGTCCGCACCCTCAACGGAGATGATGATGATATCGACTTGGTGAAAGTCCTCAAGGAATACTCATCGGACGTTACTGCACTCCAAGAAATCCGATGGATTGGATATGGGAGCAAGATAATAACGCTACCAAAAGAGAAGAAAAAACAGAAATCACCACCCCCCTGGAAGATATACTACAGCGGGCATGTTTCCAAGCACGAGTTTGGGTGCGGCTTTGCAGTGAGTGATAGACTACTCCACTCAGTCATCAGCTTTACACCAGTTGACGAGCGGCTTGCCGCGCTCAGACTTAAGGCAAAATATTTTAATATTAGTCTTATCTGTGCACACGCGCCAACAGAAGACAAGGACACCTCGACAAAAGACGAATTCTATGAGCGCCTGGAACAACTATACGAGCGCTGCCCCGATCACGACATAAAGATCGTGCTAGGCGATTTTAACGCGAAAATCGGGAGAGAAGGAGTCTTTGGTTCGACAGTCGGACGATTTAGCCTTCATGAAACAACCTCCGGTAACGGAGAGAGGCTAATAGACTTTGCTGCAGGCCGGAACATGGTCATAAGTAGTACGAGATTTGAACACCTCGACATCCATAAGGCGACCTGGAAGTCCCCTGATCAACGAACACGAAATCAGATTGATCACGTTGTGATCGACGGAAGGCACTCATCGAGTGTACTAGACGTGCGTGCGATTCGAGGAGCCAACATAGACTCGGATCACTGCCTGGTTGCACTCTGGCACACATCGAAAGCTAAACGTCGAGAAGCTGCAATCACAAGGGACCTCTGAAGCCTACAAAGCCAAACTCGCCCAACTGCTCAGGGAAACCTCCCCATCTTCTTCCGATATATGCGAACAGTGGAATCGTATATCACACTCCATGAGTACGGCTGCCAAAGAGATACTCGGGTACTCCGAGTCCCCTCGAAGTCGGACTTGGTACGATGAGGAGTGCCGACTTGCTACTGCAGAAAAAGACGCAGCCTACAGGAGAACTCTGCAGTCGGGAGCAACGCGGGCTGTTAAGGAGCGATATCGGGAGAAAAAGAAAGAGAAGAAGCGCCTCTTTAGAAGGAAAAAGAGCGAGCGGGAAAGGCGTATGCGGAGGAAGTCGAGATGTTATTCGGCATGAGTGAGACTCGAAAATTTTACCAAAAAATTAAGCAATTAACAGAAGGTTTTAAGCCCAGAGTCGCACAATGCAAAGACGAACACGGGAATCTGGTCACCGATCCGCAAGTGGCGCTTAACAAATGGAGAAGCTACTTCTCCAACCTACTGGGAGGCGATGACGAACATGATGCCGCCTCTAGAGAAGTAGCGATGCCACCAATCGACAACATAGAGATAGACCCGCCGACCCAACAGGAAGTCTGCTTAGCCATACAAAGGCTAAAGAACAATAAATCACCAGGCGCTGATGAGCTGCCCGCTGAATTGTTCAAGGCTGGAGGGGAATTGTTAAGGTGCATGCACCAACTTCTTTGCCGTATATGGGTTGACGAAAGCATGCCCGACGATTGGAATTTAAGTGTTCTATGCCCAATCTTTAAAAAAGGAGACCCTGCAGTTTTCGCCAACTACCGCGGGATCAGTCTCCTTCCCATTGCATATAAGGTTCTGTCGCGCATTATTTGTGAACGTCTTAAGCCGCTTATTAACACACTGATTGGACCTTATCAGTGTGGCTTTAGACCTGGTAAATCCACCACAGACCAGATATTCACATTACGACAAATCCTGGAGAAGACCTATGAGAGAGGCATCAACACACACCATCTTTTTGTTGATTATAAATCAGCCTTCGACACGCCGATAAGGTCATGGTTTTTCAAAGCCTTGTCTACCCTTGGTATACCAGTAAAGTACGTTCGTCTTTGCATGATGACGTTGAGAAGTACACAAAGCTCCGTCAAAATAGGAAAGAACCTTTCCGAACCATTTGATACCAAGAGAGGTTTTAGGCAGGGCGATACCTTATCGTGTGACTTCTTCAATCTACTGATGGAATATATACTGCGCCGGTGCCCACATGCCATCAAAACGGGCCAATGATATCGACATCATCGGCAAAAACGAACGGGCGGTAAGCAGGGCGTTTTCAGAGATTGAGAGGCAGTCAGAACTGATGGGTTTAGCGGTAAATGAGGACAAGACGAAATACCTTGTATCCGCGGACAAAAAGTCCTTGCGTCTTGGGCAATCTGTTACAATGGGAGAATACAACTTTAAAGTTGTAAAGGATTTTGTTTACCTCGGAACGACGATAACCAGCGACAACAACATCAGTCTGGAAATCCGACGAAGGATCACTCTTGCAAACCGATGCTACTACGGGCTAAGTAGGGAGCTCAAGAGTAGAGACCTCAAGCGAAGAACAAAATTAGCCCTATACAAGTCGCTTATCATCCCAGTCCTGCAATACGGCGCAGAAGCATGGACAATGACAGCAGCGGATGAAGCGGCGATTGGCGTGTTTGAACGAAAGATTCTTCGGAGGATTTATGGACCTTTAAAAGTGGGCGATGTTTTCCGCATTCGAAATAATGACGAACTGTATGAGCTCTATGGGGACACCTGTCTGGTCAAGCGCATAAAGCAACAGCGGCTGCGCTGGTTAGGAATAGGAAAAAAATATCTCCTACAATTTTAAAGATAGACGATTCGTACCTTTTAGAGATAGTTAGTAATTATCAAAATGAATCGATTTGCTGAAGAAATTATAAAGATCGGATGAACAGTTCTCAAGTTTTCAGCAAAAAATTGAACCAAGGCCCCCCCGCTAAAAAAAAATGTTGCATACTTTTTCAATGGTCACAATAAGGAACGCAGGAACAATGTTAAACATGTCTTTTCATGAGTAACGGGTATATCGAAGTCGGTTAAAGCCGACTTTAACTTACGCTCTCGTTTAATGTTATAAACGAGGGGCAGACTGAGTGATAGTACCAAAGGTTGATTTATACAATTATTTCAGGGTTTCTGAGGTGAAAAGACCACCAAGGACAAACAAGAATTAACAAAAGCCCAGTGCGATTTTCTTTCACAAACTCATTTCCACACACAAAATATGGAACGGCTCTAAAAAGGTATCCAATTTCTCAGTTTAAACAAGTAAGACCGTTGCAGTCGAGTGTCCCCGACTGCAAAATACAATTGACAAACGCAAAATTTGTTTCGTAAATAACTTCGGTGTTTTCGCTTAGATTTCAATGTGCGTTTCTGAATAGATAGATATACGGCCAAAGATCAAATATGCTAAGCCACTATGTTGTAACTTTAAAATTGTAGCTCTGACAGTTTTTTTCCGGTTTAAGGGGGGAGGGGGGAAATTTTGCAAATCTGAAAAAAACTCGATCAGGGTACGGTATCCACCTATGTTCATGCAAAAATTTGGGTCTCTATCTCTTATGGTCTCTGAGATCGACGCGTTCATACAGACAGACGGACAGACGGACGGACGGACAGACAGACATGGCTAAATCGACTCGGCTGTTGATGCTGATCAAGAATATATATACTTTATAGGGTCGGAAATGAGATTCCTTCTGACTGTTACATACATTTGTACAACTTCATGATCCCCTTTTACCCATTTTTAATGGGTACAGGGCAGGGCATAATACCGGAACCGAAACCGGAACCGTTAACCGAAATAAACCGTTTCAATTCGCGTACCGTAACCGGAACCGGAATCGAAACAAATTTTTTGTTGGGAACCGAAAACCGTTTACCGTTATTATTGGAACCGATATAACTGTAACGAAACCGAAACGTTGGTACCGGTACAGTTTCGGTTTTTTTCCTTTGCTGAGCGCATCGCAGTTTTAGTTAGACGTTTGTAATGCAAAAAAACAATCATAACAGGTTCCTTACACGATGCCATATAGCACCCCTTTGTAAAATGACATTTGCAAGAAAATCTCGCATATTGTAAAGGGTGCTTAACTTACTATGATTAATTTGTTTTTGGCAGCAAACTAAAATATGTGCATACATATGGCTAAAAATTAATAAGAAAACGCAGAATCCAAGGAGTACTTCAAAGGGGAACGTTAAAGAGAGTCTTAGCCAAGGACCTTAACTCACCGCGACTCTAGCAGAACACCATCTACACCAAATTTCCATATTTTCTCATTAAATCTTACATTAAAAAACTTATACATTATCGATAGGATTAAAGACACTGCCAAGTACTCTTAAACCTAATACTTCGCACTAGTACAAGCGGCCAAAAATGATAGCAAAAGGCTAGTTAATAAATGATACGAAATAGAAAAGCTAACAAAAAAAAAACAATCCTTTTTTATGCGGCATATTTTTGGACTGTAGGTATAACATAACGCTAAGTACTGAGCAAAAAATACTTGTATCGATCTTTTACTAAATATTTCTTTAAAAAAATTCGTCGTTTGCTGATCAATCACTCCTTCATGATGAATGCAGTTCAAATTATGGTTCATCTTATGTGATTTTGCAGGAAAAGATTCGTGGTAATTATAATATGTACATCAATTGTGTCAACAAATAAGCTACTGGATATCACTTATACTTTTCTCGCACTTGTACGTGTTCGAAACCATGAAAACATTCTTAACTGGTGGTCAGAATCCTCCACAAAGTTCCCACAATTGTATGAGATTTCAAAAGTTGTTTTTTCTGTTCCATCTACGCAACTTAGCGAGGAGCGCCTATTCTCATTTATAATGAATCCGCTTAGAAGTTGCATGGACTCAACCACATTGACTGCAATTATTTTACTAGGAGCAAATCACAAGAATTCTATATAGTGGACGTATCAAATTCGAAAACGTATAATACATAATATAACATTTGTACGATTGTTAGATCATACATGTTTACTACGTAAAGAAATACGAAATATGAAATCTATATAGTTTTTCTTTAAATGTAAAACCATTCATTTTTTGTTGAATTTTGATTCGTTTTATTAAAAGGGAATAAAATGATTTAAATTTATCTCAGAAGTTAATTTTTTCAGTATTCAAAATAAGTAGGTATTACTAATATCGGTACGTACCGGTCGTACCGGTATACCGAAACAAAAATCCGGGTATCGTATCGAAACCGAAAACCGAAATTAAATGAAAACCGAAATAGAACCTTTAACCGAAGCATTCATTTCGGGACGTACCGGTACCGGAACCGGAACCGAAATTCGTTTCGGGATTAAGTCCTGGTACTGGGTATAAAAAGCACTAGGCTAATTTAAAAGCCTTGACCGAAACCAAAATTCATATCGGTTTGAATCCCTGCTTTGAAAGTACAATTGGAAAAAGAAAGAGAGCAAATTTTTTTTAAATCGCGTGTGTATATTAATGGATACGTTAGATATGCTATCAGTTCGTCTTCGATTGTAGATGTACCGTGCTATGTTGTTAAAGGCTACTTGTGTAGTACGTTTACTTGCTGTGTCACAGTTGTTGAATACTTCAACACCATAGAAGAGGACAGAATTAAGGAGGGTCTTGGGTATCAGCATGCGAGTCTTGACTGGTAGGAAGTGCTTAATAACGTTCTGGCTTCTTAGTATTCCATACAACTTGCCTACGGATCCTACAATATGATCATTAGACCGGACTTTTCTCCATACGATTTTCAACATGTGACGATCTTTGCACAACATGGTTAAAAAATTCTCTATATTTTAAAAAAAATTTATCAAAAAACCAAAATCAGATATATTGAGGTTTGATGGCCTCGAGAAGGCTTTAAAAGTTCCAATTTCTCCTTAATTTATTTTTGAATTGTCAATGTAGACAGAGACCTTTTACAAAAGTGTCGAACAGATAAATTAAATATTAAATGTTAAATTATATGTTTAATGGTGTTGTGATAAGCACTCTGGACTTTGAATCCGGCGAACCAAGTTCAATTCTCGGTAGAACTTTATATTTTTTTTATATATAACTATATTTTTAGAAAACACACTGTTTATATAATCTACAAGTGCATAGTTAAATATGCCATTAGTATTTCTCCTTTACAATACATTTTTGTGTTGTTTGAAGGCAATACGGATATGTCATTATCAGCAATTATCATCAATTTGGTGCCATCCGATTGTGTTACTGAATCAATTGTACGACAAGTTGAAAAAAATTTTTTTTTAATTATCACAAAGGGCATAGCAGAATAAGCATACAAAAACTGCCCCCACTCCGATCAGCACCAAAATTTAATATGTTGTTGCCATTAATGAGAATCTCGCTCTTCTAAATTTTTAGTCTTCTAATCGCCGTTGGAGTGGAGTAATGAGGGCGGAAAGATAAATCAAAAAACTCGTTTATCTTCAGATCCGCTTAACCGATTTGAATGGGTTTAATATGTGTTATAAGTGTCAACCATAGAATTCAGAAAATTATTTTTGCACATTTTTATTACCACTTCGTAGGCACAAAAAATATTATTAAAATTTTTAAATAATTTTTTCGAGGTGTAAATCGATTTCAACTCTTATAGTTTTTTGCTGGTTTTTTCAATAAGAAGTGCTTAACAATGTAAAATTTTTGCAGTGACGTCAGGAATCATCTTCATAGAGAATACCAATAAAATATGTGAATAGTTTTACAATGATATTTTATAATATTGAGCACACTGTAACTACTCACACAGAATGGACAGAAAATTTTTTTCCCCTTTTAAGTTGATTTACAGTGTGCCTAATATGTATAAAATATTAATGAAAAGTACTAAAATAACGTTTAATTATTTTTCACCATGAAGTACACTAGGGATGTGTTTGCAAAAACTATATGTTGTTAGGGACCTCTTGATGAAAAACCCAGCAAAAAACTGTCGGTGTCGCAAAAGGCTGTCACCGTAAAAGAATTATTTGAAAATTTCAATAATTTTTTTTGGGCCAAAGAACTGGCAATAAAAATGTGAAAAAATTATTTTTTGAATTGTGCTGTGGACACTTACAACACATATTAAACCCATCCAAATCGTGTAAGCGGTTCTTAAGATAAACGGGTTTTTTAAATTTATCTTTCCGCCCTCATAACTCTACTCCAATAGCGATTAGAAGACTAAAAATCTAGGAGAGCGAGATTCTCATTAATGGCAACAACATATTTAATTTTGGTGCTGATCGGAGTGGGGGCAGTTTTTGTATGCTTATTCTGCTATGCCCTTTTTTGTGTGCCTACTATTACGTTTCTGGCAGCTCAAAAACAAAATTTAGGGGAAATTTGAACTTTTAAAGCCTTCTCGAGGCCATCAAACCTCAATATACAGAATCTTTTGAGCCATGTTGTGCAAAGAACAAGAAAAAAATTACTTTTCATATAAGGCAGGTAAGGTCTAATGATCATTCCATACGAGAGTTGGGGAATACACAAATCCCAAATTTCTTGCTCGTTTTACGTACTCAATAGCAGAATTATTTATCGTTAGCTGTGACAAGTTGGAGATATCAAAGATTTTGTTGCTAATTATTAAACGCTTTGATTTTGGATGGGTTTAAGCCCAGACCGTTCCTTTCAGCTCATTCACTTATTCTATATAGTTCGCTTTAAAACGAAATACCTCCGCTCGGTGTAATGACGTTTCAAAGCTACATAGCTACGTAGAAATGGTGTTTGTAATACGGTAGATATTTGTCGTATTAAAAACTCCGCGCGGAGATCTGTCTGTGTGAAGCTATGAAGTTTTGAGGTGACATAACTCCTCCGTAACCCACTGCACCATAACCTTAGAATCAAGAGCTTAAGATTTGTTAACTCTACTCTGTACCAAAGGTACACAGGGAATATTAAGTTTGTGTAAAAGGATGTAACAGCCAAATTGAATCATCTGCGACCCTATAACCTATCTATTTTCTTGAAAAACATTAACAGCAGAGTCGATATAGCCATGTCAGTCTGACCGTTAGAACAAACACATCTCATAGATCGTAAGAGATAATGGTTTGTCATGTATGGTAGGTACATCTGCTTATTATACTTGCAGGCTGATGAAGTTTATTTTACATTATTCCCACACCCTCTGGCAACCCGCAGCAACAGCAAATTCGGGTTCTGGCAATCATTTTAAACAGGGTTCGGTGTGGACCTTACAAGAACCTGGACTGAGCCGTTTTAGAAGGGTTCGGTTCTGGACCAAATTACATCTTCGATTGGAATATTTAAGTGCAAGCCAAAGGTATAAATTCAGATTTAATCAATTTATCAAGCCAAACAAACGGTAGATTTACAGTTTGGTATACGCAAATAATTTTGTGTGTTCTACAAAGATTCACAACAAGGAATAGGTACACATGGTGCAAAATTTGGCATACATGGCCTACAGACTTGCTGCGCACATGGAGAACACGATATGCTGTAAAAGAAAATAATGTAAGAAAATGCTAGCCACTAGTCTGTGGAAAAAATAATAAATACCATCTAGAAAGATCACGCTGCTCCAAATGAGCACGTAGGATATCACACGGCCGAACTTCATCACAGCGGCTAAGCCTGAGGAACCTCTGACTGTATAAGTCATGCCTGCTCGATCGCCTACCGTCCTGTATGCTTCTCGGTCCTTTGATTCCTGACTGGATACCGGATCTTCTATCGTTCTTAAGTGTTGAGGGACTTGATACAACACCGCGCACACCTTTCTTCCGTGGCTGTTGCCATCCAGTACTAGTTTCAGTACCATACGGATCGTCTGATTCACCTCTTCTCTTGCGACGCAAATTTGTTATTCCGAGTACGGACTTCCCAGATCTTGACGGAACTCGCTTGGCCGCGTTATCTATTCTCGCATTCTTTGCACCATGGCGAACATCAAAATCCTCTTCGCCGTCGACACTACTCTTTTTCCCCTTAACAATAGATTTCTTTGCGCCCAATTCATCTTTACCATCTGTTATCTTTGTTCCCTTGACCTTATCCTTACTTTTAGTTGCATCACCATTGTCATATTCGGCCATGGTCTTATCTTTGCCAGTTATCTTTCTCTTATCCCCGCCCTTGCCCGCTCTACTCTTTCTAATTGCAACCCCATCATCATCGTCTGAGCTGCTCTTATCTATTCTGGTAGCTTTCCCCTTATCAACGCTCTTGCCCTCCTTACGTTTAAGCTTGTCTTTTTTAATATCGTAGCCGCTGGACTTTTCTTCTATTTCACCAGCCTGGCTCACTCCTTTTAATTTTTTGTCATTTTGTGTTCGCTTATCTATTTCCATTGCATTTGAGTCTTTTCTGGGTGCTTTCTTTAGTTTATCCTTATCATCTCTGCCGCTTTTGCCCTCGCCTGCTCTAGCTTTCTCAGCAGAAGCATTTGCATCTACACCACTGGCCCCTCCGTTCTTTCCCTTGCCACTTTTAGTTTTGTCCTCCCCATGACCTTTTTCACCATTCTTACCTTTATCGTTTATCCCATTGTCCTCGAATTCCCCCCGTATGCTCTTAGCCTTAGATTTACTTTTGTTATCATCTTTTTCCTTCAAAGACTTTCTTGTAGAATCGTCCTGATCAGCCGTGACTCCATCTTTACTTTTATCTTTGTTTGCCCCGCCCTCAGAATCAGATTTTTTATTTTTGGATTTTGATTTTCCGGACTTTTTCGCAAGCGCGTTTTGATCTTCATCCTCAAGATCCTTTTCTGCTTTCTTTGATTTCCTTGAAGCTCTGTCACCTCCATCATCGTTTTCTTTTCTTTTCGATTTTCTGGAAGGTTCTTTGTCAGCCGCATCCTTCGCTTCTTTTTTCGATTTCCTTGAAGGTTCGTCATCTGCGACATCTTTTCCTCCTCTTTTCGATATCTTGGAAAACTCCTCGTTGGCTGCATCTTTCACTCCTTTCTTCGAATTTTGCACAGGTTCGTCGACTGCAGGGTCTTTTTCTGCCCTTTTTTTCGATCTCCTCGACTTTCGAGCTATATTATCCTCGTCTTCCTTTAAATTTTTTACGGCTTTGCGAGCACCGTTTTCATCTTTTTCGACGCTTTCACCACCCTTATCTTTTCCGGATGTCTCTTTTTTTGTTGATGGCTCTTTTGCACCACGAACTTTTTTGGGTTTTTTCGCAGACTCGTTACTAACATCATCGCCATCCTTTCCTGC
The DNA here is from genome assembly GCA_018904235.1 of Lordiphosa stackelbergi. Classification (NCBI taxonomy): domain Eukaryota; kingdom Metazoa; phylum Arthropoda; class Insecta; order Diptera; family Drosophilidae; genus Lordiphosa; species Lordiphosa stackelbergi. Next base: position 210,200 of record JAEIFU010000091.1, on the reverse strand, counting down.
AAGCAATTTCTTTGATTTTTTTAATTTCTTGGTTTCATCTTCTTCCTCTCGATCGCTTCCTCTTTTCTTGCGCGTTTTTCTATCGGTTTCTGCAGTTTCTCTCAGATCATTTTCGTAGCCTCGCTCTCGCTTAAATTGGTCTATTGCGTAGTCCCTGTTGCCCTTTTTGTCCAGTTCTCTACCCTCTGGTTTCTTCGGCAATCCAGAATCGTCGAAATATTCTAGAATGCAGATGCATTGCCACTTAATCTTATAGTTCACTCATAAAACCTTACCTCTTTGCTGCTCGAGCAAGGCTCGTATATTTGTACTATTTCCTCCATCGAAGATTGTGTACTTCTCCCGGCACTGCTGGCGATTATAGCTCTTTATTATCTTATGGCAAATCCGTTTAAGCATAGAATATGTGTGGTCATTCAAAGAAGAACTCTGGCAACAGCGGTGACAACGACAAGGACTGCAACGGTTGTTGTTTCCATTGCAAAATATATTGGTTGAGCTTGACGAACTGGACCGAAAACTGATTAGTAATGTTTAACTGAAATTAGTATCGCAACAACATACCTAGATGGTGGGACGCAGCAATTGTGTTCTAGGTTAATTACCATTTTATTTATATGTTCATTTTTTTTACAAATCGTAAATTTAAAAACTAAATTTTTGTATTGTACATTGGAAAAATCTGACTTAAAATCCTTAGTCATTCAGATTAAATCATATACCAGGCAGAAGGGATCATTTCTTTCAGCCGGGTCGATATAGCCATGTCCGTCTGTTCGTCCGTCCGTCTAACCATCCGTCCGTCTGTCTTTCTGTATAAACACCTTGATCTCAGAGACTAGAAGAGCTAGAGCAACAAAATTAGAAATGTAGACTCCTATTGTTTGCACGCAGATCATGAGTAACTGGTATACCGAAGTCGATTAGAACCGACTTTAACTTACGCTCTCGTTGATTTTCAAACTGACAAGTTCCAGCCCGCTCGAATTCACATTTTTAAAAACAGGACACAAACTATAACACAATGTAGACTGTTCGCTGTTGAACGTCCCGGCTCCATCGTCAATAGAATAGGCCAATTGACTGCAATTCAGCAGCTGCCTTTTTGGGAAATTTCACTGATTGGGAATTCCAAGATCCATAATGGAAGAGCTTGTGTATGTTTGCGTACCCATAAAGCCTACCTTTATTAGTGAACGAGATTTTCTTAGTAAAGTTTCGAACTTGCTCTGGGATTATATTTTATCGTACTTGCTTTAATCTCGGTACATTATTATTGGATTTCAAGTAAGATCCCTTCTTGAAATTACCATTTTTGGATTGATCCGAGAATTTTAAGATTGTTCCAATTCTTTCAATCTTAATTAATCAATTGGTACACAAAACGAACTCTTTTGGCAGCCAACAATAAGCAAACACACACATTCAACAATCAAAACAAGCCGCCTTGAGCTTCACACACACACACATAGACGCCACCCAAACGTCAACGAGAAAACAAGCATCCAATCTCCTGCAAGGACGGGCCTCTGATGCTCCATCCCCACAACTGATGGAGCTTATCAACCAGCGATTCGAGAGTGCTTGCCGAGCTCATCAAGAATCTCCAAGGCAGCCTTGTAGCAACTGAGGAGCGCATTCTTGGGGTGCTGCAAGAGCGAATGGACGCCATGGTGCAGCTGAACCGCAGCAGCTAGTGCAGCGTGTCCAAAAGTTGGAAACCGAGAACAGAGCAGGCTCCGCTCTTTGTTTAAAAGATCGGCTGGACGCACTTGAAGCCAAATACGAGAGCAAACCAGCCGCTCAGGGCCAATGAAAGTGTCGCCGCAGATCTCCGGGTCCATGGCATACCCTTCATAGAGAATGAAAACCTGAAGACACTTTTTCAATAAAATCCGCTTGGCTAAACCTAACTCCGGCTCCGAAGGTGAGGGAAATTTTCCGCATAAAGCAACGACAGCCAGCGCGCACTAATGTTGATCCGGCCATAATAGTTAGGTTGGAGCACGTGCGAGACAAAAGTTCGCTTCTTCGTCACATAGGGCTTTACCGCAGAGAGACTAACAACAACTAAACTTGAGATGGTTGGCATAGACTCGCAGGTGCAATTCTATGTGAATGAACAGCTTTCAAAAGCTCAGTACGAGATTTTCAAAGAAGCGATGAAATGGAAGAAACAAAATTACTCGCAGCGGTCTCTACCCGTCGCTCTCCGTGCATGTAAGAGAGTGTGAGGGCAATGCAGTTATCTGCATAAACAATATGCGGGAGCTTCAGAGCTTGGGTTGTGAAGCCCTTCCTACACCTCTATGTTGGAAGACACTGAGCAAAATTCATTTCGCCAACAATAGTAGAATTTTTATTTACCATTTCTACAACGTAAGTTTCATTTTTACCCTGTACCTGGGTAAAAGGGGATCGTGGTTGTGCAATGTATGTAACAGGGAGAAGGAAACATTTCCGACCCTATAAAGTATATATATTCTTGATCAGCATCAACAGCCGAGTCGATTTAGCCATTCTGTCCGTCTGTCCGTCCGTCTGTCCGTCCGTCTGTCCGTCTGTCTGTATGAACGCGTCGATCTCAGAGATGGTAAGAGATAGAGGTTTGACATGTATGGGACAAATGCTTCTTTTATCTGTACGCTGATCAAGTTTGTTTCAAATTTTGGCCACGCCCCTCCCGGCCCCCGAAATTTGGAAAACGTTATATCTCCCACAGTTTTGAAGATAGACGATTCGTACTTTCGAGAGATAGTTAGTAATTAGCAAAATAAATCGATTTGCCGAAGAAAATGATAAAATCGGATGAAACGGTTCAGAAGTTATGAGCAAAAATGCGATCCAAGCCCCCCCGCTACCACCCCACCCACCCTAAAAAAATGTTGCATACTTTTCGGATACTTTTCCTAAGAAAGTTGTGAGCACTGTTAAACATGTTTTTTCATGAGTAACGGGTTTATCGAAGTCGGTTTGCCGACTTTAACTTACGCACTGTTATTTGTACAGGGTGTATTGAAGTCGTACTTGACTGCAACGGTCTTACTTGTTTTTTTTGCATTTTTTTAATTTTGGAAATTCTTGTCTTTGTACCAATTTGTCGTCATAAAGAGCGTTCGTTTCTAATTTTTTATTCTTTTATGTCAATGATGTAGGATAGTTTGAGTTCATCTATAGCGAGCAGCTTAATTCGTATTCTAAGCAACCAGAATCATGGATTAAAGGTCGCTCATATAAATGCACAAAGCCTAACCAAAAAGATGGATGAGCTTAGGGCACATATTTTAAAGTCTAATGTCGATGATTTATATGTGATACGCGTGATAGGCAATTTGAATGTGATGGCTATATGTTGTACTGTTCTGATCGTATAAAAGTATGGGGGAGTAGCAATATAGATAAATAACCAACTCAGATGTTCACTTTTCTTAAAAACCCGGTTATTAGTATCACCTAGAATATTTCATTTATAGAAATTACATTATGTGACCAAAAAAACATACTTGTAGGCTGCGTATACCTCCCCAATCGCGGAAATTATAGATGTAATGTCGGACATTTCTATAAAATACACAGATATAATTCTCGCCGGGGATCTGAATCGTACCTCATTGAAAAAGATCTTATAACTGACATGGCATTACTGGGAATGAATGCAGTAAATATCTCCACACCCACACTTCTCAAAGTACCTGTGATACTTTATTAGATGTTTATTTTGTTACTGATCCTTACAAAATTTTATTATATGACCAAATCACCGTGCCAGCTTTCTCCCGACATTACCTTTATTTTCTGACGTACTAACTAGATTTAGACCTTTTAGACAATACCAAAAAATACCATATAGAGACTTTAGATCCATTAATAATGAATTGTTGATGACTGAATTCAGTAAATGCAATGGGACATTATATATCATTTGACTACCCCAGAAACCCAACTGAGAATTCTATAGCAATTTAGACTATTTTGAGACATGTGTCTTTTAAACCATGCTACCTATAAGACTAGGACATTAACCTTGGTCCATGAAGGTAAAAAAAAAAGCATAAAAATATATTAAAACTTCTAACCTATGCATAGCTACAAATTTACGCTAACTATATTATCGATCCCGACTGAGAAAAAAAAAGGAGGCAATGGCAAACGAAAAAAAAAAAAAAAAAACTTGACGACCACCTAGATGTAAACGCTTTAAACTAGAAATTCGTTAAAAATACATAGACCAGCTCAAAACTAATAACATAACATGCTGATTTATTTGATTTTTGCTAGCAAATTATGGGAAAAGGTTAAAATTTAACTCAGCAAAAAGTTTTGAAAGTCGCGCCAACTTCCCTCGATCAATGCCCAGACAGCGCCGTAGTTGACGAAGAATGCAACCGTGGGGGGGGAAATGAGAGAATTGAGAGTATTTGACATTGCTCAAAATTTGACAGCCACATGTTTCCGGTTCTCATTGACCTATATAAGTCGCGCTCAACTGCATCCGGTCTCTTTCTCATTTCGACGCCACTAGACACAGATCATCCAACATAGTGTCCAGAAAAATTCTTTTAAGTCACCTAACCTCTCCAAAGAGTTTGAGATAGCTATCCGGCTTCCTATATGGGTTCTCGTGCTGATCATTTTATAAATTACTGGAGTAGGGTGAAGCAAAATCTTAATTGCTCGTGGGAGGAGAAAAAGAAATTATTCTTAATATTTTCCGATCCATCAAGAAATCTCAGCCTGGGTAAGAGCTTTACAACCATCTTCTCGAACATACAGTTCTATATCCAAATCCCATTCTTATTTCTTTATTTAATTTAGTGGGCAGATTTTGCGTTCTCGGCCAGTCAAGTGCAGGTTGATCAAGCAGATCAAAAGGTCTCACAGTTTTACCAGCACTTGGTCTCGCGGACATTTACATAGTAAACAGCAGTACAGTTTGACAAGCATTGTCCCCACTCAAACGCTGGTACTCCAGCTTTAAAACCAATTAGCAAAGAGAAGGAAAGAAAAAGTGCTAAACCCCAAACAGTCAAACCAAAGCGGCAGAGTAGCTTAGTGGAATCCATCCCTAAAGGCTGGGTAGAGTGTGTAAAAGCTAGCCAGAGCAGCCGGGTGGTCAGCGGTCCAAAAAAAAAAAAAATCCTCCTGGCATATAGCATTTAATTCTTACCACTTGTGTTAAAAATAGTTTTTTTCATTTTGTCAATTTAATGGTTACGTGGTTAATTTTTTATTTTTTGTTCTGTTTGAAAAAACTAATCTGCAACTAGTTAAAAGCTATATGGGAAAGAGAGGCAAGAAGTGAAAAAGGGGAAGAAGAAAATTCAAGAAAAGAAACAAAAAGTAAAGCTGAACTCCAAGTGAAACAATCAAAATAAAAGCAACAAGAACCAAATGACTAAAATAGTGACAGTCTAAAAGTGTGTGCAAAATAGTTACGAAAAGCAACCTCTGAGGGGTTCAAGATCATGGTACAAACACAACGAAATTAATATAAATCTTTTACATTTACTCCTACCAAAAGAACAACATCACGAACGAGAAGGCCTTCGTCGTTGCTGCTGATGGGTGAGTGCTGCACGTCAGTGCATTATTATTAATATTATTTTTGTTGTGCATTGCTACCATTAATTACAGTTAACATTAATGAAAATCTTAAAATCAGTTTAAATTAGTTGGAAACAAATAAGTAAAATCATGATCCAGATAAAGTGTCAAAGCCATACATCATAAAATTATTTTTGTTTGTTTGTTTTAATACCATTCCAAATTTAGCTAAAAACCATGCACACAAACGACAAGAATTAAAAATCAGTACAACAACAGAAAAAGTGATCCACTATCAGCTGTGCAGTTATGTTTAGGCTTGCGCTTGATTTTTGTTTTGATTTCTGTTCGTCGTTTTCTTTTTTAAAAAGGAGTTAGTTGAGACCTTCCTAGTCCCAGTTTTATGGCTTTAATATACTCGGGTGGCAGGGGGGGGGCTTATCACATCTCGATTTTCTTCAAGTACTCCTTAACACTAAGCTTCGTAGAATCAAAACAAAATCGATACTGAAATGATGCACATAAATTACACTATCTAACAAAAACTTATCTTAAAATTTATATCTCTTTTTGTACATCATTATGAATTTATAAAGCAAATTATAGGAATATGAAGTTTATTTAGAAATAAGTTAAAAATGTTATGAACTTTATGCATATCCTAAAGAGAGAAAAAAACCAAATGAATTTTATAAAATTAATCTATGCCTTTCGTGAATGGTCACTTTGAATAAACATTATTATGGATTGCTAAATTATTTTGTTATGTTTTCGGAAAGCAAATGAGAAGTAATGAGTTTGTGAGTTTTTAACAATTTTAATAGCAATGAAAACTCATGGTAGGGTGGGTACTGACGCTATACTGCATTAACATCTATGCAGACGCTGGTGTGATACTGGAATATTGCTTGTTTTGATTAGGATATTTTCGTGTATTAATTTGTCGAGTTTTTTTTAGATAACAACAATAGACCCGGATTTTTTTAAATTTTTTTGCGGCTGGATTCTTATAGTAATAATATACAGTAACTACTACTTCAGATGTGCTCTATATAGGTTTCAATGAACCCCCCAAGGCTGTTTTTGCTAGTCATTTTAAAAGAATCCAAATCGAGGCTTATATAGGGGAAAAACGCTCTGAAGGAGAGACGCTTGGCATAGTTTAGAACCAAGTTCTCTTTGTACGTTACAGAATATTATTTGGCGCCCAAACGGTGGAGCTCAATCTTGTAACTTGCATACGATTGGATAGATCTTGAATCTTAAGGAAGCAAGGCTACTATGATTAAATGTACAGGCGAAGAATAAAATACATTTTGGAGTGTCACGTAAGGAGTGAATTCGAGTCTGAAGAAAGGTGATCCATGCATGATTTAGCGTAGCCTATAGCTGGAAATACTTTAAGCAGTTGCGTTGACTATCAAAAAAGTCCACTATCAGGTTACTTGAAACTAATCAAAGAATGCTGGCTTCACTACAGAGTAATTTACAGTTAAATAGATAAATACAGTGGGCAATACTTTTGGAAAACGGTAGCTTGGGGCAAGATCTCAACAACGTCTAATCGTGCTGCTCACTGCCTTTTATGATTTTCAAAAAGGTGTTCGACTCTTTGCGTAGGTGTCTGCAACCTGCAAAGCTGGAATTTTGTTAAATTGGCAAGACCAAATTAATAACCGCTAAGCGAAAATGTGGACAGAGAGGTGGTAATAGAGTTATGTTTGCGTAGAGTTAATACAAAAAGGGAAATAAAATAAGATATTCAAGATGGTGTAGGATAACAATAAGCGAACAGTGAGCTTGTTGCTATTTTATATACAAAACAAAAAGCAGATTCGAGTGATCACAAGCGAATTTTTATATCGTTTGTCTGAATCATTTACTGGAAGGGAAACATTTACTTTTATGAAAAATTCAAATACAAAATAAACATTAATTTGAGAAAGAAAACATTTGGTTCAATACAGTTCAAAGATGGTGTTAAATCGAAGTACTGAAGAATTGCACAGTTGAGCACAACAGCCACGCAATAACGCAATATGTTCTATTTGCGAAAGACCATTATGAGCAGTACAAGAACCCATTTTGAGAACAGCCTGTAATCATCTTTTTCATGAAAGTTGCATTACAGATTGGATAGTAAAATACAATCAATGCCAAGAATGCAAGCAAGAAGCTCAAGTTATTGGTCTAGTTCATGTTAAAAGAAGTGATGAAAGTACAGCAGCAGTTCAATCGGAAACAGGAGCGCAGGCAACTACAGGTGTAGTACAGGCAGCTACCGGAGCACGGAGCAAGGTATATAACACACGCGCAACGACTAAGACCGTGAGTAGAGCTGATCAGGATAAAGAGAAGACTTCTTCAAATTCTCTTAATTTAAATCAAACATTTAGTTCGAATGAATTTTCGGGCAGACTTAACAATCGAAATCGGGGTAGACCAAATAAATCGCAACATAAAACTGAATCGGTTCCAAACTCTCAAGGCTCAATTGAAATTGATTATGATCGAGTTTATGAACAAATGGAAAGGATAATGGTACGACGATTAAATGAATTATCGTTGCAGAATAGATTCCAAGCTAACGCTGCACCTCCAATCGCTCCTCAAGCTCGAAGTTCAAACCAAAGTCCAGCTTCGGAAAGAGTTAGAAAGAGTTAGCTTCATGCAGCCGGATAAAGTGGCACAGGTGATGCATACCTGGAACCTCAAATTCGATGGGTCTACTAAAGGAATTACAGTGGAAGAGTTTGTTTATCGTATAAAAACTCTAACTGAGGATTGTCTCGACAAGGATTTTGAGGCTATGTGTAAGAATTTTCATGTTTTATTGACAGGCAAAGCGCGAGAATGGTATTGGCGTTATCGCAGAGACACGGAAGATCTAGTTTGGGATGAGTTAAGCGTGGCTTTAAAACGTCAATATACAATTTATAAGAACGATTTTGACGTTCTGGAAGATATTCGTGCAAGAAAGCAGCAGGCAAATGAAAGCTTTGAATCATTTTTCGATGCGGTCATGACTATCGCATCTCGACTGTCCAAAACAATTGAAGAAGGGCAATTGCTGGAAATGTTAAAAAGGAATTTGTTGTTTGAAATACGACAGGAGTTGTTATATGTTCAGATATATACGGTTGCACACCTTCGAAAAACCGTACAGATGCGTGAAAATCTCATGCAAGATCAAAATGGTAAGCGCGTAGGAAAAAGTCAAGCGGCTTCAAATTTACAAAAACTTACAGTGGCATCTTTAGAAGAAGAGGCAAATAGTAACGACGATCCTAACGCATCCCTACTGGCAATACAAGCTACTAAGAAAGTCTACAGATGTTGGAATTGTGACCAAGAAGGGCACAGCAGGGATATGTGTTTACAAGATCGAAAAATCTTTTGTGTACAAACCAAAATGTGGCATATGCTTAGCTAGAAAAGCGGAAAACGCACAAGCGGGTCCATTCGGCAATATGAGTCGAGTGGCCCAGAAACAGTTAATAATCAAAATTCTTATCAGATAAATGCTGGTTCACAAGAGCCAGTAAACAGTTTACCTGACGTGTCCATCTTAACTCCCACAGTTACAGCTGCTCCAGCATCTGAGGAGTTAAACTATCCAAGATTATGTCCACTCCGTCCTTATCATGAACGTTTAAAAGCATATTTAGCAGTTCGAGCTAAGACCTTTGAGGATGGCGAAAAGCAAGCTAGCACAGAAAAGAAGCCTAAACGGTCAACTAGGCGTATGAGAAATTATTATCGTGCTATACGCAATACAAATACTTTGCTAGTTTCTTCAGTTGTCAATTCTGAAACTGATGGCAGGCTATATGCAGAAATTAAATTTTTGAATTTTTGTGAGCAAGGACTTCTTGACACAGGAGCCAACATAAGTTGTGTGGGTTCGGGAATGACATCAAAGGTGAACACTGCGGATGGACGTGCTCACCCAGTAATCGGCTATGTTTCTGCAAATGTGTTTTACAATGGGCTGAACAAGCAAATGGCCGTCTGTGGCCCAGTGGTTAGTGTGCTGGACTGCTGGGCGGGAGGTCGTGGGTTCGATCCCGCCTCTGAACATCTAATAATAAAAGTTATTTTCTTTCTTTAGAAACTAGCTTTTACACATACGGTCACCTTCACCAGCTTAGTGGCGCCAGCTGTGAAGTAACTTGCCATGAAAAAGCAATTTCTCAAACTTTGCCGTTCGGATCCGGCGTTAAACTGTAGGTCCCTTTCTCTTGTGCGAAAAAATTTAAAGCACACACGCCAAGAGATTGAGAGAAGCTTGGCTTGGCCCCGTTGAGGAGCTGTATAGCCAGTTTTACCTTACAAGCAAATAAAGTTCTTTATCATACCGTCTATTTCGAAAAGAGTAATACTAGGCGTAGACTTTTGGAAGGAGTTTAATCTGGCACCTGGTCTTATCTCGTCAATCGAAAGTGAAAGCCATGTAGCAGAAACTCAAAATTCATTTGCTTACCTGCTAACGTTGCAACAGAAAAATCAATTAATCACTGTTCTCAGTTTATTCCCAAATTTTGAAAAGCAAGGTCTAGGTCGCACTTCAATTATTGAGCATGAAATTGATGTGGGACAAGAAAAGGCAGTCAAACGAAGATTTTACCCAGTATCACCAGCAGTAGAAAAGCTGATGTATACCGAAATTGATAGGATGCTTTCCCTAGACGTAATTGAACAATCTAATAGCGCTTGGAGCTCGCCTATGGGACTAGTTCTTAAGCCAGAAAAAATCAGACTTTGCTTGGATGCAAGGAAAGTAAATGATCGTACTAAAAAGGATGCTTATCCTCTACCCAATATAGAGGGCATCTTTGCGCGATTACCAAAAGCAAACCTGATATCAAAAAACGATCTAAAGGATGCATATTGGCAAGTTCCTTTATCGAAAGCTTCGAGAGAAATACCAGCTTTTACAGTTCCAGGCCGACCACTTTACCAATTCGTTGTCATGCCATTTGGTTTGTGCAACGCTCCACAAACTATGTGTCGATTGATGGATGAAGTAATACCGCCAGAGCTAAAGCATTGTTGTTTCGGTTATTTGGATGATCTAGTGGTTGTGTCCTCAGATTTTGAATCTCATCTTTCAGTTCTAATACGTTTAGCTGAACAATTTCGTAAGGCCAACTTAACACTTAATTTGAAAAAAAGCCAGTTTTGTGTCACGGAGGTTAAATATTTGGGTTACGTTATAGGTCGTGGAGGTATTGCTACAGATCCGTCGAAAGTTGATGCTATTTTAGCTTGGCCAGTGCCTAAATCCATAAAGCAAACGCGTAGCTTTCTCGGGTTAGTTGGTTGGTATAGAAGATTCATCGAGAATTTTGCTGCCTTACCCACTCCCATAACGGATTTGTTGTCAACCAAAAACAAATTTATGTGGACTGAAGCAGCTCAAGAAGCATTTGAGAAACTCAAGTTGAAGTTAACGTCAGCGCCAGTGCCCCGAAATTCTGATTTTGAACATAAGTTTTATTTACATTGTGATGCGAGTGATGTGGGAGTAGGTGCAGTGTTAGTTCAATTATCACAGGATGGAGCAGAGCAGCCTATAGCATTTATGTCTAGCTCAATTCGGCACAACGAAACTACAGCGTAACCGAACGCGAGTGCTTAGCTGTTCTGTTAGGAATTGAAAAGTTTCGGTGCTATTTGGAATTACAGGAACTCGAAGTCATAACTGACCACTCAAGTTTGGCCTGGCTAATGCGACAAGCAGACTTGAAAGGACGATTGGCTCGATGGGCAATGCAACTGCAGAGCTACAACTTTGTCGTCAGCCACAGGAAAGGGCGCGATCACATTGTGCCAGATGCGTTGTCAAGAATGTTCTCAGAAGAGGTTAGTGCGTTAGAGAATTTTGGGCCAGAAGTCGATCTTAACGCAGAATGTTTTAAAGATCCTGAATATCTGGAATTACAACGAGCAGTAACAGAAAAACCAAGTTCATATCCTGATGTACAAGTGGTAGACGGATTTGTGAGCGAGGGAAGAGAGGAAGCGAGACAAAATGGATGGAAATTGTGGATTCCACCGCGCTTGACAGCTGACGTTATTACTCGCGCTCATGAATCTGTTGAGGCTGCACATGGAGGAATGGCGAAGACCATAGAGTTGATTCGTAGGTATATGTTTTGGCCAGGGATGGTATCGCAGATTAGAGATTTTATAAGGAACTGCGAAGTGTGTAAAACCACAAAAGCTCCAAATATGGTGCTTAAGCCACCAATGGGGGCAAGAGCGGAGTCCCAACGTCCCTTTCAACGGCTATACATTGACATTTTAGGTCCATACCCTAGAAGCAAGCAAGGCCATATCGGTATGCTGATAGTACTTGACCATCTTTCAAAATATCATTGGCTTTATCCGCTTAAAAAGTTTACTAGTAAAAGTATTCAAGATTATTTGCAGAACCAAAATTTTTACGTGTATGGGGTGCCAGAAGTATTGATCAGTGACAATGGGTCACAGTTCAAAGCAAACGAGTTCAATGCTTTCTTAACTTCTTTTGGAATTGAGCACACTTACACGGCAATTTACTCTCCTCAAATAATGCATCTGAGCGAGTAAATAGGTCTATTATCTCAGCTATTCGCGCCTACTTGAAATCCGATCAAAGTGAATGGGACGCACACATACACGCCATTAGTTGTGCTTTAAGGAATGGGTATCACTCTAGCATTGGTATTTCCCCTTTTCACGCACTTTATGGTCTAGATATGATCACACACGGCTCGCAGTATGAATTACTTCGGAATTTGCAACTTCTAGATGAACCAACAGCTAAACTTGGCAACGATGATCAATTAAAATTGCTTAGAGAGAAGTTGAGGAAAAACCTGAAAACAGCCTACGATAAACAAGCAGCGCAGTACAATTTACGAGTTAGGATTGTCGAATATAAGGTGGGTCAAGAGGTGTTCCGAAGAAACTTTGCCCAAAGTAATTTTAGCAAGGGCCTGAACGCAAAGTTATGTCCCTCCTTTTTAAAAGCGAGAGTTCGAGAAAAGCAAGGAAATTCTTTTTATCTGCTAGAAGATTTGCAGGGAAAAGTATTAGGAACATTTCACGCAAAAGATTTGCGGCAATAAAGATTTTCTGTGTAATTTGTTGCGTTAAGAACTACAAATTAAACAGTGGTGTTATATGCATGCTGAATTATTTATTTTTGCTATAAAATAATGGAGAAAGGTTAAATTTCAACTCAGCAAAAGTTTTGAAAGTCGCGCCAACTTCCCCTCGATCAGTGCCAAGACAGCGCTGCAGTTGACGAAGAATGCAACCGTGGGCGGGGAAATGAGAGAATTGAGAGCATTTGACATTGTCAAAATTTGACAGCTACATGTTTCCGGTCTCTCATTGGCCTATATAAGTCGCCCTCAACTGCATCCGGTCTCTTTTCTCATTTCGACGCCACCAGACACAGATCGTCCAACATAGTGTCCAGAAAAAAATCTTTAAGTCACCTAACCTCTCCAAAGTTAAGTCGAGATTAGCCATCCGGCTTGCTATATGCGGTTCTCGTGTTGAGCAGATTATAAATTGCTGGAGAGAGTGAAGCAAAATCTTTATTACAACTTTTTAATTGCTCGTGGCAGGAGAAAAGAAATTATTTTTAATATTTTCGATCCATCTAGAAATCTCGCCTGGGTAAGAGCTTTACAACCATCTTCTCGGACATACAGTTCTATATCCAAATCCCATTCTTATTTCTTTATTTAATTTAGTGGGCAGATTTCCATATTTCGGCCAGTCAAGTGCAGATTGATCAAGCAGATCAAAAGGCACCTGGGCTGCCGGCCGCAGCACCAAAAAAGCTACACAGTTTTACCAGCACTTGGCCCAGCGACATTTACATATTGGCAAACAGCAGTACAGTTTGACAAGCATTGTCCCCACCTCAAACGCTTGTACTCCAGCTTTAAAACCAATTAGTCAAAGAGAAGGAAAGAAAAAGTGCTAAAACCCCCAAACAGTGCAAAACCAAAGCGGCAGAGAAGCCTAGTGAAATCCATCCCTAAAGGCTGGAGAGTGTGTAAAAGCTAGCCAGAGCAGTCAGAGCGATCAGCGGTCCAAAAAAAAAAGAAAAATCTCCTGGCATATAGCATTTAATTCACCCCTTGTGTTAAAAATATTTTTTTTCATATTGTCAATTTAATTGTTACGTGCATAATTTTTTTATTTTTTTTTTGTTCTGTTTGAAACCAATCTGCAACTAGCAAAAGCTATATAAGTGCGAAAGAGAGGCAAGAAGTGAGAAAGGGAAAGAAGAAAATTCAAGAGAAGAAACAAAAGTAAAGCTGAACTCCAAGTGAAACAATCAAAAATAAAAGCAACAAGAACCAAATGACTAAAATAGTGACAGTCTAAAAGTGTGTGCAAAATAGTTACGAAAAGCAACCTCTGAGGGGTTCAAGTGATCATGGTACAAACACAACGAAATTAATATAAATCTTTTACATTTACTTCTACTAAAAGAACAACATCGCGAACGAGAAGGCCTTCGTCGTTGCTGCTGATGGGTGAGTGCTGCACGTCAGTGCATTATTATTAATATTATTTTTGTTGTGCATTGCTACCATTAATTCCAGTTAAAAATAATAAAAATCTTAAAATCAGTTTAAATTAGTTTGAAACAACAAGTAAAGTGCTAGCATCATGAACCAGATAAAGTGTCAAAGCCATACATCATAAAATTATTTTTGTTTGTTTGTTTTAATACCATTCTAAAATAGCTAAAACCATGCACACAAACGACAAGAATTAAAAATCAGTACAACAACAGAGAATAGTGATCCACTATCAGCTGTGCAGTTAGGTTTAGGGCTTGCGCTTGATTTTTGTTTTGATTCCTGTTCGTCGTTTTCTTTTTGTTAGTTGAGACCTTCCTAGTCCCCAGTTTTATGGCTTTAATATAAGCTTATCACATCTCAATTTTCTTTCGTACTCCTTAACACTAAGCTTCGTAGAATCAAAACAAAATCGATAATGAAACTATGCACATAAATTACACTATCTAACAAAAAACTTATCTTAAAATTTATATCTCTTTTTCTTTATCCTTATGAAGTTATAAAGCAAATTATATGAATATGAAGATTATTTAGAAATTAGTTAAAACTGTTATGAACTTTTTGCACATCCTAAAGAGAGAAAAAAAAACCAAATGAATTTTATAAAATTAATCTATGCCTTTCGTGAATGGTCACTTTGAATAAACATTATTATGGATTGCTAAATTATTTTGTTATGTTTCCTGGAAAGTAAAATGAGACAGTAATTGAGTTTGGGAGTTTTCAACAATTTTAATAGCAATGAAAACTCATGGTAGGGTGGGTACTGACGCTATACTGCATTAACATCTATGCAGACGCTGGTGTGATACTGGAATATTGCCTGTTTTGATTAGGATATTTTCGTGTATTAATTTGTCGAGTTTTTTTTGAGATAACAACAATAGACCCGGATTTTTTTTTTAAATTTTTTTGCGGCTGGATTCTTATAGTAATAATATACAGTAACTACTACTTCAGATGTGCTCTATATAGGTTTCAACGAACCCCCCCAAGGCTGTTTTTGCTAGTCATTTTAAAAGAATCCAAATCGAGGCTTATATAGGGGAAAAACGCTCTGAAGGAGAGACGCTTGGCATAGTTTAGAACCAAGTTCTCTTTGTACGTTACACACAGTAGATCATAAAATACTTTGTTCAAAACTGGAACATTTATATAATATCTCCTCTACTGCAATCAATCTCATTATATCGTACCTGTCCAACAGAATGCAAGCAGTAGTCTCCGGTAAGAGAAGATCAAATATGCTTCCTATAGCTCACGGTGTCCAAAAGGGTCAATTATTTGAACAATTTCTGTTCTCTGTATATATTAATGACTTGCCCGATTGTTTGTTAAACTGTAATGTCCATATGTATGCTGATGACGTCCAACTGTATGATAGTCGACCGTTATGTGAAATTGACTTGTGGATTAGGCTGTGCAATGAAAAACTTTCGATAGTCAGCAAATGGGCGCAAGCGAATGGCCTGAGTTTAAATGCTTCGAAATCAAAATGTTTGACTATATATAAAAATCTTTATGCACCAGACAGTTGAGCGAGCTTACCATTGGGGGTACACCATTAGAATATGTTACCAGCGCTGCCAACCTAGGTGTTACTTTTAATAATACTCTCACATGGAGAGATCACATAGTCAAAGCCACAGGAAAAACATATGGTATGCTCAGGCAGCTGTCATTAACGCAGAAGGATATACCCCAAGAACTCAGACTGCTAATTGCAAAGGCGTGCCTGATCCCCACTTTGTTCTATGGTATGGAGTTATTTGCGCACAGTGACGCAAGCAGCTTTAACAGATTACGAGTGACCTTTAATTCCATAGTTAGATATATTTTTAAATGCCGTCGTACTGAGCACATAACTAGCTTGGCCAACCAAGTGTTCGGCATTAATGGGCGTATTCAGCAGGTAATTTCGATTTACGATTTGTGATTAATGATTGCCGATTTTACCTGCTGAATACAGTGATTGCCGATTGCGATTGGTAAATTTGACCATCATGTTTGCTGAGCTGGAATCTAAAAAAATGTACTGATTGGTTATACCGTTTACCGATTGCTCGGCCAACTGTTCACCCAAAACTGAGATTAAACTGACTAACTGACAGCGCTAAAACAAAAAAAACTTGTGCGCAAAAATGAATTATGAAAACTTTAATTCAGTTTCGCTGTTTTTTTGTTAGAATGAAGACTTTTATATGGGAATAATTGCTGATCTGGTCTGCGAGCTACAAATTCATAGCCGCTATTGTGGAAATCGAAAACTCAAAAGACATCGCATTCGCTCAAAATCTTTCTATGAGGACACAGTTCCCAGGTATAAAATGGACCAATTCAAGCAACATTTCAGTATGTCACGCACAACTTTCGAGGTGCGTTTTATATACTTAAAGGAAGGAACCAATTGCAAATGTATCCTTACCAAAGAAGATGCTATTTTCGATTTGGCTACTAAGTAAACAAGAATCTTTTTCGTCCGTTGGTGATTACTTTATAACGGGGACTCTATCAAGGCTAATGCCCAAATATGTGAACTGGCCAAATGACTCCCAGCAGGCTTTAACAGCACAAATATTAAAACAAAAATCGTGGGAGTTCCAGGAGCAATTGGGGCAATTGATGGATGTCACATTTGCATTAAGCAACCTGTAGGAAACGCCACAGATTTACACAATAGATAGCAAGTTCATTCACTTATTGTTCAAGGCGTATGTAACAACAAATGCCGATTTTTAGACGTAAACATCGGCCAGCCAGGAAGAATGCACGATGCTCGGGTATATCGGTTGAGCCCTTTATGTACAAAAAATTGAAAGCGAAACTGACCTGCTTATACCAAGGCAAATTAATTTGTTAGGAGACTCCGCGTACCCATTGGGTATTAATTTGTTAACCCCATATCGTGATAATGGACACCTAACAAGGGCACAAGTTAGATTCAACATTAAATTTTCCTCAATACGGTTCGTTATTGAACGGGCGTTTGCTTTGCTTAAAGGAAAATTTCGTAGATTGAAGTATCTAGATGTGCAATCGGCAGAAGTAGCAACATGCATCCATAATAAGCGCTTGTTGCATGCTCCACAATTTCATTCTAATGAACAACCATACTGCTGGCCCAAGTGATGAAACTTCCCAAGAACCAGAAATAAATGATTATTTAGAGCAGCACCTTTAAATTAAAGAAATGCAGTAAAATGAAAAATATTTTAATAAGAATTGTTGTTGTTTTTTAATATTGTTAATTTTTTCTTTAATGCTGATTTAATCCTTTTAATTATTTGCCTTGGCAAATTCTTCAATCTAAAGCTCAAAAGCTCATTTTTTGCGCGCTCGGATTTTATTGGATTTCTCCATGGCCTCTATGATTCCACGCAACTGCTCGTTTCGCTCTCTTTCAACGTCCAGTATTGTTTTCGTTTGGTAGTAACGCACACGTTAAGTACTGTCCTTTGCTTTTTTCTATTCAGCAGATGGTAAGTTCCAATTTTCAACAGCCATGCGCTTTTGACCACATGAATTTATGTTTTCGCCACTGCTTGAAGTGCCGTAGACGACAAGGAGCAATCAACAACAGACCCCGGATCTGCAACTTCCTCAGTGGTCACTTCGCAAAATGGTACAGTTGCTTCAACAACATCTAATAATTTGCGATGCTGCTCTTCGTTTTCATCGTCGGTCACAATTGAAGAAATGGTTTGGCAGCTAGCGACTGTTCGGTCCTCGACGAAGATTTCCTCCATTTCACTAAAGAACTCCCACTTGGTGGTACCTTGATCGGTGCTTCTATTTTTAAGGCGGATGGTGTCATAAGTGTGTTTTAGGTTTCGAAACTTCCGCTCAACCTTATCCACGTTAAAGCCATTCAGCCCAGTCTCTGCATTTGGTTGAGGATTTTTCTTTTTTCGGTCCCGAAAACTGTGCCTGTTTTCCTTATATAGGTGCAAGAGGAGCCTAACAGCACTTTGACTCCACTTGATATCCTCGGCTAAAAGGATTATTTCTTTATATAAATCTCTTTTTATTTTCAATTTCTTACTTACTCTCTCCGCGTGTATCCATTTTAAAATGTGAAGTGTCAAATGTATTTAATATTGAAGCCTACCATTTTCTAGTGTGAATGTATTTTTGAACAAATGTACTAATGCCAGAAAATGCCCAAACCTAAGCAATCAATTTTATTCAGCAGAGACTTCTCAGCAATCGCAAATCGTAAATCAGTAATCGCTAATCGGAATTACCTGCTGAATACGCCCAATGTTAAGTCCTGGATGAGCCACAGAGTTCTAATATATCTACACAATATTATAATAAAAGAGAGCCACCTTATCTGTTTGACAAACTACAGTTTGCAGCATCCACGCGGACCAAAAACCTCATATGTCCAAGAACAAGATTTTCGAACTCAGAGAAGCAATTTTTCGTGTTCGCTGCTCGCTGCTGGAATGAACTACCTCATGACATGAAGAAAATTAGAAACGCAACGCAATTTAAAATAGAATTAGTTAATTACTTTCAAAGACAAAATATTTAATAATAATAATAAAATAAAAAACACAAACAGTTAGGTAAATTATTGTTAGCTTTTAAGATAGGTTATATGTACTATTACTTATTTAAAAGAACCACATGTGACTAATGCACTAAATTATAAGAAATTCTTGTAGCATTGGGAAAAGAAAATAAACTAAACAAAACTTTTTTAAATATGATTTTTACACTACATGTGGGCCCAGTCGAATATCATGTTTAAGTTTGACCGTCTGCACGTATAAGCAAACAGATCTCAGAGATTCTAAGAGATAGCGGTATGACAAGTATTTGACGTAAACTTCTTATCAGTAGACAGCGGATTTTATGCAACTTTTTAAATAAAGGCAGATTGAGGTAAAAATTTAGATTTATACTAATTAAATAACCCACTTTAAATAACCCACTTTCCATTGAAAACTGCATATTCAATATAACTGCAAAATATGTAAAAAAATATGCAAAATATGCAACAAATTTGCAAAATATGGAAAATATGTAAAAAATATGCAAAATATGTCAAATGTATAACAAATAAAAATTATTATAAATATTAGATACATGGCCAATATAGACGCTTAAATGGAAATTGAAGACCGAACGATTAAAAAATCGCGAAAGTTGAACATTTTTTTAAAAGCATTTAACGGTCCAACACCGCAAAATTCGGCAAAATTTCATATGAGTATTTAAAAAACCGCAGGCGTTGGCATATGGAAGGTGTATAGTGAACGTTCTAATATATTGGAACATTTTTACATTTTTCATAAGAGATAAGATTATTATGAACATTTAATAGACGGCAATAGTAAACGAGTAAATACTGTAAAGGAACAAATGGTCAAAAAAATTGCGAAATATCAAAAATTTACATTTGAGTTTTATAAGTATCATAAAGACGCGTAAACCGGCAAGTAAAAAGGAGGAGTAGATCACTTGGCCAAGAAAATAAACGGACCGAAGATAATCGTGAAGATTGGATAAATAGCAATTGAAGACGCGTATATAAGAGGTGTAGACTAAAAACCGCGAAATTTGTCAAATTTTCATTTGAGTACTTATGAAAGCGCAGGTGTGGAACCATTAAGATCTGATAGATGCCGATTGCAGACGCGTAAATGGTTGGATTTAATGGTTGGCAATTAAAGACGGGTAAATAAGAGACTATATTTTTAGCATTGGTTCTCCATGGTGTATATCGCGGTTCAGTAGTGTCTTAATCATGACTATGTAATTAAATTTTGTGGTATTGGAAAGCAGTTTCTTGGGTAATTAGCGGTCTTATTACTATGGAGAACCCTTAGCTTCGAATGGCTCTTATGCATTGATCCTAGAATTTTTCACTCTATAGGGAGTACAATTTGTTTGGAATTGTTACTATTTTTGATCCTCTTTGGTATTTTTCCGCGATTTAATGATTTGTCGGTTACGGAAAGTGGTTCAAAACGATTCCTATAATCTTGACTATATTCTTTAGTATTGGTCTTCCATGGTATTTATCGCGGTTCAGTATTGTCAAATTCATGGCAATGTTACTAAACAAGTAAATAGGTTAAAATAACTCGCGAGCCACAGTCTGTGGCTCCCAGAGGAGCGTAGAACGAAGTAGCTGGGGCTCACGAGCCGAGAGCAGCTCAGCAATCTGAGCTCGAGCCGTTTTGAAATCAAGTTTTAGTCACTCATCTCTTGTTATTGACCTCGTAACCCTCTGGCCCACCAGGATAATATGTGATGTGAATCAGAGTTTCATATAATCGGCAAGTGGTTCAAAATATGCAAAAATCCGCTGCCCACTTATCAGAGACCAAACCCTTACCAAAACTGTAACCCGTAACCGCTAAAATCGTACATGTATTTTAACCGTTTTAAACCACATATTTTTTCTGAATTTAGTGATCGTGAATCACTACACTCGCTGGAATAGGTTTGTCCAACGGTTATGTGGCGAGCCCCCGCCCCACAATGCCCAGGGGCCCACCCCCGGATCCTCTCACGGTTAGTGACTTCGACCAAACTTCGCAGATCATCTTAAAAACATTACATATTACCAATGACCGTGTTTGAGAGCAGTAATATTGAGAACAAAACAGTTTTTCTTACTAAAACCTATTTTTCGAACGAACATTTGTATGGCAGCTACAGAAGTAGTCATCCGATCCGGTCAATTCCGACATATTAGCAGCGTGCAGTAAAAAAGAAGACTCTGTGCAAATATTCAGCTCAATAGCTCCAAAACTGAGGGACTAGTTCGCGTAGAAACAGACAGACGGACGGACGGACGGACGGACAGACGGACAGACGGACAGACGGACAGACGGACGGACAAAGCTTAATCGACTCAGCTCGTCATGCTGATCAAGAATATATATACTTTATGTGGTCGGAGATGATTCCTTCTACGCGTTGCAAACTTCTGGCCAAATTATAATAAACTTTTCAAGTGTATAAAAATAGAGAGAGGTTTCAGAAATAACCAGTGGCGTTGGGTTTGGGTTTTGAAAAATGTTTTTTAGGGGGATTGCAAATTAAAGGTGCAAACAAAGGCCATACTTTTATAATTTTTATACTCTGTGCCGAAGTACATAGAGTATCTTAAGTTTGTGCAAAAAGTATGTAACAGAAAGAAGGAGTCATTTCCGACCCTATAAAGTATATATATTTCTTGATCAGCATCAACACCCGAGTCGATATAGACATGTCCGTCTGTCCGTGTCCGTCGTCCGTCGTCCGGTTGTCCGGTCCGTCCGTATGAACAAACAGATCTCAGAGATGGTAAGAGATAGAGTTTTGACATGTATGGGACAAATGCTTCTTATACTTGCAGGCAGATCAAGTTTATTTTTAATTTTTGCCACGCCCCCTCCCGCCCCCGCAAATTTTGAAAAAACGTCATATCTCCGACAGTTTTATAGATAGATGATTCGTACCTTCTGAAGATAGGTAGTCATTGGCAATATATATCGATTTGCCGAAGAAATGATAAAGATCAGATGAGCGGTTCTCAAGTTATGAGAATGAAAGTGTAAAAAAGACGCCTCCCACGCACACGCAAACAACAACGACGCATTCAGCATATACACCGGATACAGAGTATGTTATAGTCGGGTTTGACCGACTTTCTCACTTGTTATAGATGTCATAATTATACATGTTGTAATATAACAATTTTGGACATACCTCAAGAATTCAACTGTAATATTTTCCCCAGACAAAAAGGCTTTGAACAAGGTTTATTTGACTTAAAATGATTTCATAATTACCCACCAAAAATATTCAATTACGCCCTTAATTTCCTGCATAATTTAAGACTTCTGAAAAAAAAATAGAGGAAAGCTAACTTCCAAACCGACCGAAATAACCCTTGGAGCATGATATATTTCTGCCAGTTTTTTATATGGCAGCTATACGATATATTCATCCGATTTTGATCAAACTCTCAAAAATTGTGTTGAGACAGATAATAATATATAACTGAAACGTAAAAACACGCTACCATTGAAAACAAAAAAATTTTTCTCACTAAAACTATTTTATCGACCGATCATACCTATGGCAGCTATATGCTATAGTCATCCGATTTGGATCAGACTTGACATAATTATGTGTTAGCATATTATATTGATCAGTAACGAGTTTGGGAGCGATAGCATTGAAAACAAAAAGTTTTTCATACTAAAACTTTTTTTCAGACCTATCTTTTGTATGGCAGCTATACTATATAGTTGCCCGATTTGAATAAAACTTGCTGAAATTATGTGAAAGCATAAAGAACTCATAAATACGAGGGTTGGGAGCGATAGCATTGAAAACAAAAAAGTTTTTCTCACTAGAACTACTTTTTCAACCGATCGTTCCTATGGCAGCTATATGCTATAGTCATCCGATCTGGCCGGTTCCGACAAATGTGCAGCGTATTTATACCAAAAGACTTCGTGCAAAGTTTGGTTGAGATAGCTTTAAAACTGACGGAGGAGATAGCATAGAAACAGACGGACAGACGGACGGACGGACGGACGGACGGACAGACGGACATGGCTATATCAACTCAGCTCGTCACGCTGATCAAGAATATATATACTTTATGTGGTCGGAGATGCTTCCTTCTGTGCGTTACAAACATCCGGACAATTTTAATATACCCTCTCCAAGGGTATAAAAACAAAGAAATGTTAAAATTCTTGTGCTCAACTGGGATTCGAACCCACGACCAAACGCAAACAACATGAATGGAATGGCATTTCATCGCACACCACGATTTTAACGCAAGGCATTGCTAAACAAAATTAAAAATAGAGGAAAGCTAACTTCGGCTCGACCGAAGTTTATATACCCTTGGAGTATGATATATTATATTTCTTCCAGTTCTGTATATGGCAGCTATACGATATATTCATCCGATTTTGATCAAACTCTCTAAAATTGTGTTGAGACAGATAATATTTATAACTGAAACGTACAAACAAGCAACCATTGGAAACAAAAAAGTTTTTCTCACTAAAACTATTTTCTCGACCGATCATTCCTATGGCAGCTACATGCTATAGTCATCCGATTTGTATCAGACTTGACAGAATTATGTGTTAGCATAACATGTTGATAAGTAACGAGTTTGGGAGCGATAGCATTGAAAACAAAAAAGGTTTTCATACTAAAACTTTTTTTCAGATCTATCTTTTGTATGGCAGCTATACTATATAATTGCTCGATTCGCATAAAACTTGCTGAAATTATGTGAAAGCATAAAAAACTTATTTATACGAGGTTTGGTAGCGATAGCATTGAAAACAAAAAAGTTTTTCTCACTAGAACTACTTTTTCGACCGATCGTTCCAATGGCAGCTATATGCTATAGTCATCCGATCCGGCCGGTTCCGACAAATGTGCAGCGTATTTGTACCAAAAGACTTCGTGCAAAGTTTGGTTACGATAGCTTTAAAACTGACGGAGGAGATAGCATAGAAACAGACGGACAGACGGACGGACAGACGGACGGAAGTAGTTTTAGTGAGAAAAACTTTCTTGTTTTCAATGCTATTGCTCCCAACCCCCGTATTCATAAGTTTTTTATGATTACACATAATTCCACGGAGATTTATCAAAATCGGACAACTATTGTATATAGTATAGCTGCCATACAAAAGATAGGTCTGAAAAAAAGTCTTAGTGAGAAAAACTTTTTTGTTTTCAATGCTATCGTTCCCAACCCCCGTATTTATAAGTTTTCTATGATTTCACATAATTTCATCGAGATTTATCAAAATCGGACAACTATATAGTATAGCTGCCATACAAGAGATAGATCTGAAAAAAATTCTTAGTAAGAAAAACTTTTTGTGTTCAATGCTATCGTTCCCACTTTGTACAGATCTATATTATATACTACCACACAATTTTGTCAAGTTTGATTTAAATCGGATGACTATAGCTTATAGCTGCCATATAAACGATCGGTCCAAAATGTAGTTCTAGTGAGAAAAACTTTTTTGATGAATATATCGTATAGCCTAATATCAAACTGGCAGCATATATCATGCTCCAAGGGTATATAAACTTCGGTACAGCCGAAGTTAGCTCCCTCTATTTTTCTCACTAAACCCATTTTTCGACCGAACATTTGTATGGCAGCTACAAGAAGTAGTCATCCGATCCGGTCGGTTCCGACATATCATCATCGTGCAGTAAAATGAAGACTCTGTGCAAAGATTTAGCTCGATAGCTCCAAAACTGAGGGACTAATTCGCGTAGAAACAGACAGACGGACAGACGGACGGACAAAGCTTAACCGACTCAGCTCGTTATGCTGATCAAGAATTCCTTCCATGCGTTGCAAACTTCTGGGCAAAATTATAATACACTTTGCAAGTGTATAAAAAAACATTAAAAAACGAACATAAAAAAAAACATAAAAATAAGAAGAAAAAGTTTGCTCCTACTGGGATTTGATCCCAGGCCTCCACGTTTGCTAAGCGAATGTCATGTCAACTAGACTAACTGCGTATATTATTAACTACGGGTTTGACGCAACGTCTTGCTTAAGGCTAATAGTCGAGTGGGCTAAGACGTCGTCCGTGTGTTCAGTATTTGTGAGTGGTCCCGAGTAGGGTTGTCGAAATATCGATATTGAATAAATTTTGACGATATTTTTATGAAAACTTTTTTTTGGTTTTTAGACAAAAAGGAAGGTTTCTTAAGTGCATTCTCTTGGATATTAGTGGCATCAGTAATACTAGTAATATCCAAGAGAATGCCTTTAGAAAACCCCCATTTTTGTGGCCGAAACTAACAAAAATACACACCAAAAATTTATTCAACAAGTATTCGATATCGATATTTCGACATCCCTAGTCCCGAGTTCAAGTCCCAGTAAAGAGAAAATAATAAAAATTAATTTATAGCTAAAATAAAGGGGGCTGGTGAAGAGGTGACGGAAGGTTGTGATTGGGGGGGTGGTAAGGTTAGATGGGTGGATCCAACAAAAACACCCAACTTGGTTGGTCTTTGGTCGGTCGTCCGGTGGCGATTTTCTAAATATTAGGGCGAAAATGGCACTTTTTAGGGCGAGTTGTTTTTTGAGTGTAGTACTATTTAATCTACTTCTGATGCATCACGGCTCAGAAAGGTCCTGGCTAGCTCACCAACCTCGCCAGGACTCTTACTTATCTATGTAAGCTGTCTTAAGGTCAACTACATCCCCACTATGTGGAGAGAAACAAAAGTAATATTTATACAGAAAGCTGGCAAAGATTCACATGTGAAACCAAACGACTATAGGCCTATCAGCTTATCGTCATTTTTATACCCTTGGAGAGGGTATATTAAAATTGTCCGGATGTTTGTAACGCACAGAAGGAAACATCTCCGACCACATAAAGTATATATATTCTTGATCAGCATGTCGAGCTGAGTTGATATAGCCATGTCCGTCTGTCCGTCCGTCTGTTTCTATGCTATCTCCTCCGTCAGTTTTAAAGCTATCTCAACCAAACTTTGCACGAAGTCTTTTGGTATAAATACGCTGCACATTTGTCGGAACCGGCCGGATCGAATGACTATAGCATATAGCTGCCATAGGAACGATCTGTTGAAAAAGTAGTTTTAGTGAGAAAAACATTTTTTTTTTTAATGCTATCGCTCCCAACCCCCGTATTCAAAAGTTTTCTATGCTTTCACATAATTTCAGCAAGTTTTATGCAAATCGGGCAACTATAGTATAGCTGCCATACAAAAGATAGGTCTGAAAAAAAGTCTTAGTGAGAAAAACTTTTTTGTTTTCAATGCTATCGCTCCCAACTCCCCGTATTTATAAGTTTTCTATGCTTTCACATAATTTCAGCAAGTTTTATAAATCGGGCAACTATATAGTATAGCTGCCATACAAAAGATAGGTCTAAAAAAAATCTTAGTGGGAAAAATTTTTTGTTTTCAATTCTATCGCTCCCAACCCCCGTATTTATAAGTTTTCATTGCTTTCACATAATTTCAGCAAGTTAGAACAACACAAATTGTGCCACCACACAGTGGTCAATTTTAATAAAAAATTTTTTTTTCGATGCTATCGCTCCCACGCTGTACAGATCTATATTATACTAGCAGTCAACCCGACGCGCTTCGCTGCGCCTGCCAACAGTATAGAACCAATCAATATTAGATATAATAATACACCGCAGAACCCAGAAATCGAACCCCCCCCCCCCCCACCCGCTCCCCCCCCCCCCCCCCCCCCGCCCACATCCCGCCCACATCACTTTCACATCCCACCCACATCCCTCCCGCACATCCCCTCCCTCTTCCCCCCCCAAATCCCACCCCCATCCCCAAACTTCCGGCCCACATCCCATCCGCCATCCCTCCCACATCCCGCCCACTCCCATCCACATCCCTCCCACTTTCCGCCCGCATCCTATCCACCTCCCACCTCCAGTCCACCCACATCCCACCTACTTTACACCCACCCCACTCTTTCCCACCCACTTTCCGCCCACTACCCGCCCACATCCCGCCCACATCCCTCCCACATCCCTCCCACATCCCGCCCACACCTCCCATATCCCTTCCACATTCCATCCACATCCCTCCCCTTTCTTCCTCCTCCCGCCCACATCCCTTCCACATCCCACCCACATCCCCCCACCCACATCCCTCCCACCTAACATCCCTTCCAGCATCCCACCCACATCCCTCCCACATCCCTCCCTCTTCCCGCCCACATCCCACCCACATCCTCAAACTCCGGCCCACATCCCATCCGCACCCTCCCACATCCCGCCCACATCCCATCCACATCCCTCCCACTTTCCGCCCACATCCCATCCACATCCTATCCACTTCCCACCTACAGTCCACCCACATCCCACCTACTTTACACCCAATTCCCCCCCAGTTCCCACCCACTCTTCCGCCCACAACCCGCCCACAACCCGCCCACATCCCACCAACATCCCACCCACATCCCAATCCCACACCCCCGCCCTACCCTTCCCGCCCACATCCCTCCCACCCCATCCCTTCCACATCCCACCCACATCCCCCCCACATCCCCTCCCACATCCCTCTCACTTCCCGCCCCCTATCCCATCTCTTCCCACCCCCCCATCCCCCTCACTCACACCCCTCCCCCATAAAAAAATCCCAGGGTGGAGATCTTCCGCATTCACGGCTGGGGGCGGATTGGACATTGGAAAAATCACATTTTTAATTATTTCGCATTCTGTCCTTACAAACCGAGTTTCGCCAATCGGTTGATAAATAGTTTTTTTCATGCAGAATTTTCCGGCAATTTTCCGACCGTCAAGTCGAATTTTCCCACTTCGGAAAATCACATTTCAAACTATTTCGTATTCTATCCTAACATATATCGGGTTATGGTCATCCATGGCCTGATCAGTTTCCACCAAGTACGTCATAAACCATGTATAGGGCGCAGTGAATCTTAGTGTGCGTCCTTCTATATTGCATCAGCCAAAATTATAGTATAAACCGCGCTTCTCGTCGCGTCACTTACTCGCACTGTCACACACACACACACTAAGCTACACTCGACGTCAGCTTCAGCTGACGTCTCGCTCTAACAGTTCTGTATAACGACACTTATCTTCGTGTTTTACAACACTTACCAATTCCTTCTACACAAGGCGCGGAATTCAAACTATACGAAGGAACTTATCCCCGACACGGCCATTCTGACAATAACACGTCCTCGTGTAGACAGAAAAGATCATTCAATATACATTATCTTTATTTCCAACTTAAACAATTCCAGTTTTCTTCTAACTCTTACTCAATTTTCATAACATTTCTTCATTCTTACTTACAAAAAAAAAGCAAATTTTTCATTTTCTAAATTCAACTTATCAACTAACATTTTCTTGTCTTTCGTAAACCAAACTTTTCTTTTCTTTCAATTCCTCTTTCTTTTAACTAATTTTAACAAATCTACCTCTAATAAAAAAAATATTCTTTAATTTTCTCTGCATAGCTTATTTTAAAATGTCTTTCTTATTTAATCAAACAATTCTTCAGTAGAATAATTATTTCACATATTTACCTTTTTCTTTTTATTTTTATCCAATATTCTCTTATTTCTTTCCATCTTTCTCGATTATCAACACATTTTCTTTTCATCTTTCCACATATCTCTTTTCATCTTTTGTTTTTTTAATCATCACAACAAACTGACCAGGCACCTCCACGAGTATTGAC
Source organism: Lordiphosa stackelbergi (assembly GCA_018904235.1). Lineage (NCBI taxonomy): Eukaryota > Metazoa > Arthropoda > Insecta > Diptera > Drosophilidae > Lordiphosa > Lordiphosa stackelbergi. The sequence goes on along the minus strand of JAEIFU010000091.1, from coordinate 181,827 downwards.
AACCGTACACAACCTTGTACCTTCCGCCACTACCGTCACTTTAAACGGCTTCTAAACTGTCTCTCTCGACAGCTTACAACAACACACTGTCTTTTTCAACAGCTTCCAACAACTTACTGTCTCTTTCAACAGCTTCCAACAACTTACTGCCTCTTTCAACAGCTTCCAACAACTTACTGCCTCTTTCAACAGCTTCCAACAACTTACTGCCTCTTTCAACAGCTTCCAACAACTTACTGTCTCTTTCAACAGCTTCTCCAGCGGGCACAACTCATCTCTGTCAATATCCACTCGCTTGGTACCTGCCCATTTGATAGTTTACAAGATACCTCTTTTACTGTTTATTGCCTTCAATATATACCTGTTACCCTCCCAAGAATCAGTAACTACACAAAACAAAACTTTAGTATGATATGTTCTTCAGGAACACGATTGACTGAACAATCCAAGTCTATATTTACTTCACCCAACAAATCCTGCTACTATCACTCACCCGTCTCGACCCCAATTCACAAGCCTTTCAGTAATTTGAGTTCTTATCATCACCACCCACCTTCAGCTCTAACCAAAAACAACCATCGACCTTCTCAGGAAAATCACAAGATATTACAGCATAAACAAAAAATTCACACAATTTCTAATATCTTTAACATCTGTACAGTAACGTAGATATTAGCATTCCCAATGCCTTTAAGAGTTATGAAATTATTGGTTTCCTTGCCCATCAACTTATAAGCTATAATCTTTTTAATTAAAGAGCGCTCTGCACCAGATTTAAATATAATCGGAAACTTCTCACCTCGCTTCAGCATACTTGCTTTTGGCTCTTCCACCACATACAGCCCAAATCTCTTGTAGAACGCTATACTGCTCCGCCTTAAGATGCTCTCTTCGGACATTGCGTAGCAATGTGTCCCTGCTCGTGACAACGATAACATGTAATGCTGTTATTTTTCTGCTTCTGGTACGTTTCACCACAACGATCTCCTCCCTGCGATTGTCCACTCGGCTGCATCCTGACTCTACATTCAGCCCATTTATGTCCGAGCTTACCACAAGAATGGCACCTTACTTCGTTGACTTTTGCTCGTTTCGCATCGGTTCCGTCGTCCAGAAAATTTTGACGCCGCTTGTCCAACGTGAACACCTGCAGTTCCGACTGTAAGTCACGTCTGTTATGAACATTCGATGTGTAGACTATTCTTTGCAAACGACGATCGAAGTTGGCCAAATGTCCCAAAACAGCAGACACTGCGATTTCTTCTATGCCCAAGGTACGCAATTTGGTTGAAAGTGACGTCACCATTCGACTTGCGTATAAAGCAAGGCTCTCACCAGGATTTGGGCGGCTGTCGAGTAAATTTAGAAACGTAGCCGCTGGTGTCTCCATATTCCCAAACCGTTGCACAAAAAGTTGCCGAAACTGTTGCCATGTGATTCCAGGGTAGCACACCTGCGACAACCACTGCGACGCACCACCTTCCAGTGATTCACTTAACGCCAAAATTAATGAGCTGCCATCCAAGGGTCTCTCACTCAAAACGATGTCAACGGTGGCACACCATTGCGTGGCATCCGCACCAGGAACGTCTGAATTAAATTTTGGCAGGATGACGACACCATTTTGTTGCGGCTCGCGCGCCGACGCCTGCAGCGATTTTGCCAATTCCAAGAAATTGCGATTTTGTTGCTCCAGCAAAACACGAAACTGCTCCTCCGATGTTGTTGGACAGGAGTTAGATCCCACTTCTGATATCGGGTTATGGTCATCCATGGCCTGATCAGTTTCCACCAAGTACGTCATAAACCATGTATAGGGCGCAGTGAATCTTAGTGTGCGTCCTTCTATATTGCATCAGCCAAAATTATAGTATAAACCGCGCTTCTCGTCGCGTCACTTACTCGCACTGTCACACACACACACACATAAGCTACACTCGACGTCAGCTTCAGCTGACGTCTCGCTCTAACAGTTCTGTATAACGACACTTATCTTCGTGTTTTACAACACTTACCAATTCCTTCTACACAAGGCGCGGAATTCAAACTATACGAAGGAACTTATCCCCGACACCCTATAAACTATATATATTCTTGATCAGGGTGACGAGCTGAGTCGATTGAGCTTTGTCCGTCCGTCTGTCCGTCTGTCTGTCTGTCTGTCTGTTTCTACGCAAACTAGTCTCTCAGTTTAAAAGCTATCGAGCTGAAACTTTGCACAGAGTCTTCTTTTTACTGCACACTGCTAATATGTCGGAACCGACCGGATCGGATGACTATATCTTATAGCTGCCATAGGAACTATCGGTCGAAAAGTGGGTCTTTGTGAGAAAAACTTTTTTGTTTTTAATGTTAACGTGTCTCACTTCAGCGATTATTAATATTATACGCTTTCACATAGATTCGGTAGTTTTTCTCAAAATCGGATGACTATATCTTATAGCTGCCATAGGAACTATCGGTCGAAAAGTGGGTCTTTATGAGAAAAATTTTTTTGTTTTTAATGTTAACGTGTCTCACTTCAGCAATTATTAATATTATGCGCTTTTACACAGATTTGGAAGTTTTGGTCAAAATCGGATGACTATATCTTATAGCTGCCTAGGAACTATCGGTCGAAAAGTGGGTTTTATGAGAAAAATTTTTTGTTTTTTATGTTACGTGTCTCACTTCAGCGATTATTAATATTATACGCTTTCACATAGATTCGGGTCTCGCGGGCCGGGATGCGCTTAAAAGTTTTTTGGTCAAAATCGGATGACTATATTCTATAGCTGTCATAGGAACTATCGGTCGAAAAATGGGTTTTATTTAGAAAAATAGTTTGTTTTAATGCTGGCGTTCTTAAACTCTGATGTATTAAAACATTTGCAAGGGTATAAAAACTTCGGCAAAGACGAAGTTAGCTTGGCCTTCTCGTTGTTTTTAATGTTATCGTCTCCCACTTCAGCGATTATTAATATTATACGCTTTCACATAGATTTGGAAGTTTTTGTCAAAGTCGGATGACTATATCTTATAGCTGCCATAGGAACTATCGGTCGAAAAGTGGGTTTTTATGAGAAAAATTTTTTTGTTTTTAATGTTAACGTGTCTCACTTCAGCGATTATTAATATTATACGCTTTCACATAGATTTGGTAGTTTTTCTCAAAGTCGGATGACTATATCTTATAGCTGCCATAGGAACTATCGGTCGAAAAGTGGGTCTTTATGAGAAAAAATTTTTTGTTTTTAATGTTAACTTGTCTCACTTCAGCTATTACACTGTGCAACAGTCAAAAAAACTACCAAGAACCACTATGCGGAATCGATAGTGCTACCCGAACTGAGTAAATCCCTATCAGCGTTTGGCTAGATTGGAAGCACTTTTTTATGGACCCTCAAAGTTTTTGAAATTGGGTGTGCCAACCAAAAAAAGGTGTCATTAGTTTTGGGCAAACAGCTCATTCAGTTTTAGTGATAGCTGCAAACTGTCTTCGGCAAAGTTGTAGCTGACAGTCCGCAGAATAAATTAGTCATTCAAAGATTTTTGAAAAGTTCATGTTGTCCGGTAGTATTTCTTAAAAAACTTTTTTTCAAAAACGTATTTTTTTACTTTTTCGAGAATAACTTTTAAAAAATCAGAATTTTTCGAATACTTTCTTTGGCAAAAAAGAAGCTTTTGAGATACCAAACAACTCTGCTGAACAAGGTTTTACAATCTGAACACTTCTACATCCTCCAAAACGGCCCCAAAAGTGTGAATTTCCAAAAAAAAATGACTTTTTTGTTGTCATTGTTTATTGGATCCTCAAGTTTATCACCAAAATAGCAGCCAATTAAGTTTTGTTAAGCTTTTAGAGCAAAACATTGCTTATTTTACTTGTTGTTATCCATAATTTAAGAAAAAATGATTATTTGAAAATTTTTTGAAAATTTATCTAAAATTCTGTAATTTATCAGCAAAAAGGTTGCCAATTTAAGACTGTATAAAATATTTTAATATGCTAGTAAATTTTTTAACAAGTTGAGATCAAATTAGCGTAACTACTAATTTATTCTGCGGACTGTCAGCTACAACTTTGCCGAAGACAGTTTGCAGCTATCACTAAAACTGAATAAGCTGTTTGCCCAAAACTAATGACTCCTTTTTTTGGTTGGCAAACCCAATTTCAAAAACTTTGAGGGTCCATAAAAAAAAAAGTGCTTCCAATCTAGCCAAACGCTGATAGGGATTTACTCAGTTCGGGTAGCACTATCGATTCCGCATAGTGGTGATTGGTAGTTTTGAAAAAAGTTGAAATTTGTCGCACAGTGTTATTAATATTATACTCTTTTACATAGATTTGGTAGTTTTGGTCAAAATCGAATGACTATATCTTATAGCTGTCATAGAAACTATTGGTCGAAAGTGGGTTTTATTTAGAAACATTGTTTGTTTTAATGCTGGCGTTCTTAAACTCTGATGTATTAAAACATTTGCAAGGGTATAAAAACTTCGGCAAAGACGAAGTTAGCTTGGCCTTCTCGTTTTAAATTATTTTTTATTTTATGTAATTTTGTAATTAGTTGCTTAATCTAAATAAACAAGAGACGTGTATGTACATGCTTAAGTTAAGATGCAATGTCCCGCGTCGAGCACTCAGAGTCTATGATTAACTTAAATATCTAGTATTCTTTTAAGAAAAAAACTGAAAATTAAAATTATGTCCAAACGAAATGATACAAAAACAAGAGTGTTGCGGTCGAGTGCCCCGACAGCCAAATACCATGTTGCAAGTAATGTGGTTCCTATAGCTTTGAACTCCTTTTATTTTAAAATTTGTTTGCATAAATGGGTAGGCGCACTTGCATATCTTCGGTGTTTTTGCTCGGATCTTATAGTGGTATACAGAATAGATGAATATATATTAACTCACTAGGTTCAAGCTTAAAAATTGTTGCTCTGACAGTTATTCGCGGTTAGAAGAAGGAGGAGGAGGAATTTGCCAAGTCTGGAGCAAACTTGATCTGGGTACAGTTTACACCTACATACATGCAACAATTTGTGGCTCCACCTCTTATAGTCTGTGAGATCCACCCGTTTATACAGAGAGAAATACAGTTTTTCGCTGTGGAAAATTAGAGGAGGCAAAGAACTACCAACTATTTTAATCTAAGATTTTTAATATCAGCTGAAAATTTTTCGATTTTTTTCAAAATATATCCACATTTTCCATATTAATATCCAAAAATTTCTATCTTATGAGCAAAATCAAAGCAACGTGTTTGGTTTTTCAGTAACGTCATTCAATGCAGCTTACATTAAAACAAATTTCATTGAAAAAGGTTACTTAATGTGGCACCAGACCCACAAATGTAAACAAACCTCGGTCAGCATGCGTTTATGCGAATATCTCGTAAACGTGTCGTGCTGCGGGTAAACGGGCAATTGATTTGAATTCAGCGACCAAAATAATATATATGGAAAGTTTTCTATCTTTATTTTTTGCAAACCTTGTGTTATTCAGTGGACTCTTTTATACAATTTTGATTAAACTATTGTAAACAATTTTTTTTTTCCTAGCCCTCCCAAAATTTCACAGTCATCAAAATAGTTAGACCGGAGCACAGCTGAATATGTTAATTTTTATACCCTTGGAGAGGGTATATTAAAATTGTCCGGATGTTTGTAACGCACAGAAGGAAGCATCTCCGTCCACTTAAAGTATATATATTCTTGATCAGCGTGACGAGCTGAGTTGATATAGCCATGTCCGTCTGTCCGTCCGTCTGTCCGTCAGTTTCTATGCTGTCTCCTCCGTCAGTTTTAAAGCTATCGTAACCAAACTTTTGGCCGTCTGCGGCCCAGCGGTTAATGTGCTGGACTGCTGGGCGGAAGGTCGTGGGTTTGATCCCGCCTCTGAACATCTAATAATAAAAGTTTAGTTTTTTTCTTTCTTTAGAAACTAGCTTTTACACTAGGGTTAGTGTGGGTAATTAGCATAAAAAGCCATTTCTCAAACTTTGCCGTTCGGATCCGGCGTTAAACTGTAGGTCCCTTTCTCTTGTGCGAAAAATTTAAAGCACAGATGACTAGAGACTGAGAGAAGCTTGGCTTGGCCCCGTTGGAGGAGCTGTATAGCCAATTTTACATTTTCATTTACATTTTACAACCAAACTTTGCACGAAGTCTTTTGGTACAAATACGCTGCACATTTGTCGGAACCGGCCGGATCGGATGACTATAGCATATAGCTGCCATTGGAACAAAGTAGTTTTAGTGAGAAAAACTTTTTTGTTTTCCAAGCAAACGTGTCTTTCACATAATTTCAGCAAGTTTTATGAAAATCGGGATCAAGATAGCGTCACCACAAAGATAGTTTAAAAAAGTTTAGTTGAAGAACTTTTTGTTTTCAATGCTATCGCTCCCAAACTCGTTACTGTCATATTGCTAACAATAATCAAGTCTGTTCAAATCGGTGACTATATTGCTGCCATAGGAAGATCGGTCGAAAAATAGTTTTAGTGAGAAAAACTTTTTGTTTTCAATGCTATTACGCTTAAATTCACCATCTGATAGAGTAGGCGGGCGTTTTGGTGCCACTTCACATATAAATTCGAGCAGTTTTAATATAAAATACAACCGTTTATACGAAAATCGCTAGTGATTTGTGTGTCACCCCCGATGGTGTAAGTACGGAGTTTCTTACAAAGAGTGCGAACCTTACTATTATCAAACTAAACTTTCTTCAAAAATTGGTTAAATACTAAATTTAGAGTGCGTGCAGCACAACAAACTGTAATTATAGAATCCTCCAGGAATTCTATTGAGTTAATTTGGTCATTGTCCAAATCAAGAAATGCGCTTGATTCAAATGAGCAACTTTCATCAACATTACATTCTTCACAGTAGCATTCCTTTTCTGCTCTATAGTTGTTATTGAAGAGTTCTACTGACTGAACCATATTCGCTCCTTTATGGACGGTGATAGTATAAATCTGACATAGAGAAATGACATAGGATTGAAGAACTTCTTGAATGGTTCAAGTCAGATTACAAGGAATTTCTATATTTCCCTGTATGTGTCGTTGGAAAAACTAACCTAATTTTTCGAAAAAGTGGTCCGGGTCGGGTTCAGGTTCGAGGAGTCAAAAATATTAGGAATACGGTTCATGGTACGGTTCGTCGGACCCAAAAAACCAGAACCGAACCGGTTCTAAAGGGTTCGGTGCAACCCGGTTTGCAGCCTTGGTAAGTTATCTTGCAAAGCGCTGAACAGCCACAGCAGCCTGTGGCTTGTTATGTGTCCTGTCTAGAGAGATGCATTTTTTATTTACATATGTTTGGAAAAAGCGACGACAACAAAATTAAAACTCATCTTTTTATACTTATCTGGTAAATTTTTTTCGGGTGTATAAGAAAACCTTAAATATCCTATCCGAATGTCTTTTTCGTTTTCGTTTTTAGCGTTTTTTTTTATTCATGGTTATTTATAATCAATGGAACTTTCAAAGCGAAAATGTCAGTGACTTAATACCAGAAATTACTTGGTCGGGTGCTTCCCATGATGGGTGATGGAGTTGCGCACTTCCATGTTTTTGTATGTTCACATTTATGTACTGTCACTGTCATACATAGATAAGCATTTTGCAAATTATTGTCTCCATCTTTTACTCAGCGGTGTTTAAATTCATATCTAGCGTTACGTTGTTGCGATAATTTTGTTAAATAATTGAGTATGTCTTAAAAGTTGCACATGAAGCCTAGAAACGCACACATACGAGTGTACTGATGCTCGTGCGCATGCAACCAATTACGAATACACATATGCTCGCTCGTCTTGCTAGAATGATTTTCTTTCCTAAATACTTCATAAGCGACTTTCAACTATGAACACAGCCGCATATAATGCTTACTTGACAATTTGTAATTTGAACAAATTGTTTGAATTTTTGGTTAACGCATGGAACAATTTCAGTTTCGTTGAAGCCATATAAATAGCAGAGTACGTCTACTTAAAATTATCAGTTTGAAGCGAATTCGTAAAGCAGTGACAAGAGTGCCAGCAAACAAACCGAAACTCTACAAGGATTATTGCATTAAATCAAAATCAAAGGATAGTGCATCATACAGAACAATCATGGATATAAACAATGGAACCCTACTGCAAATGCTTAGCGTGATGCTTCTCCTAAGCTTTTCACAAGCCGTTCCAAAATATGAAGACAACTCAAAGTAAGTTTAGAAAATATTTTTGTTTTTTTTATTTGTTTTATAGAATTAAGAAACGTTTATTATAAAAAAAAAATTAAAAAAAAAAAACCTCCACAACAAAAAAATTATAAAACATAATCAAAATTCATACAATTATTAAATAAATGTAGGAGTTTTGAGCTATTGATGACAACCATTATTAAATATTCAAACAAGCATGCAGATAGGCATACAAAACTGCCACAGATGGCACATTAAATTGTTGTTACCTTCAATGAGAAACTCACTCTCCTTAATTTTTAGTCTTCTAATCGCTATTAGAGTAGAGTAATAAGGTCGGAAAGATAAATAAAAAACTCGTTTATCTTAAGAACCGCTTAACCAGTTTGGATGGGTTTAATATATGTTAAGGTGTCCACCATAGAATTCAGAAAATTATTTTTGCACATTTTCATTGCCAATTCTTTGGCCCAAAAATATTATTGAAATATTCAAATAATTCTTTTACTGTGTTAACCTATTGCGACACCTATAGTTTTTTGCTGGTTTTTTCATCAAGAGTTTCTTAACAACATATGATTTTTACAAACACATCCCAAGTGCACCTCATGATGAAAAAAAAATTAAACGTTAAAATAGTACTTTTCATTAATATTTTATACATATTAGGCACACTGTAAATAAACTTAAAAGGGGAAAAAGGGGAAATTTTCTGTCAATTCTGTGAGTGTAGTTACAGTGTGCTGAATATTATCTATACTTATAAATCTGTAGGCCCGACTGACAGACTGACATATTATCAACCCACAGCCAAAACTGCTTATCCTACAGATCTAAGATTTGGCATAGAACTTCGATTAGTTATGCAGGCTCGAACTAAGAAAGAAAATTTGCAAAATTTCACCGCGAAATAGGTAAAATCGAAAAAAAAACGTTTGTATGGGGCAGATAACGGCCGTAGCGCTAAGAAAAAGATGTGGACTAAACTGTTTTGCTATGAGCGCGAGAGAGAGTGAGCATGAGAGGGATCACACTTACATAAATTACTTAGGTAAGTGTGTATTACAACTATGCCAGGGCTCTCTGAGACAGATTACAGCTGCTACATGTGTTAGAATGAGGGGGGAGGAAGAAGGAGTGAAGAGCGGTGGAAGATGGCAAGGAGAGTCGGAAAAGATTGGTAAGAGGGTGAAGAGGAGGTGGGGCAAAAACGGGAAGCCAATTTGAACTTCTTCATAGACTAGACCCGAAATTCGCTATGTCGTCGTGCGGGAGAAGTATGCATTCAGCATCCATTTGACTTTCGTTGGGTCCTTTAGGACGGGATGGACGGGAACAAAACACAATTTCTTAAAATCTAGAACGCGGTCAAAGTCGTGGCGGGTTCAGCTAGTAAAATATATTTGTAAAACTATTCACATATTTTATTGGTAATCACTAAAAAGATGAATGCAAAAATTTTACATTGTTAAGGACTTCTTATTATAATATCGATTTACACCTCGAAAAAATTATTTGAAAATTTTAATAATATTTTTTGTGCCTAAGAATTGGTTATAAAAATGTGAATTCTATGGTGGACACTTATAACATATATTAAACCCATCCAAATCGGTTAAGCGGTTCTTAAGATAAACGAGTTTTTTTTTTTTTCCGCCCTCATAACTCTACTTCAACCGCGATTGGAAGACTAAAAATTAAGGAGAGTGAGTTTCTCATTGATGGTAACAACATATTTAATTTTGGTGCTGATCGGAGTGGGGGCAGTTTTTGTATGCTTATTCTGCTATTCCCTTTGGTTTGAATAGTTTACATAATGCGGTTGTCATCAATAGCATCAAAAACTCCTACATTTATTTGATCAGGGACCGTAAATAATGATTATATTATTTTTTTTCAAGTAAAAAAATCACCCACTTATAATGGACCTAAAAAAAATTATTTACACCAAAATTCTTATTTTTGTACATGATGCTAGGAAACTTCGTCTTGTCCTCCTTTCCCAATAAGCCCATCAGTTCTGAATGACTGCTTCTTCAATATTTGAAAACGCCCTGGCTACCGCTCGTTCGTTTATGGTCATCATATCATCTGCATCAAGATGGTGTCTGCTATTATTGCCATCCAGTCGCTTCTACTCCTTGCGAGCTGGCACCAGTTACTCACACCAAGCTTGGTAGTTCATATCTTAGTGGTCTATGCACAACTTCATGATCCCCTTTCACCCATTTTAAATGGGTACAGGGTATAAAAATGGTGGCAGCATTTCTGGTATGCAACATTGAAGATTAATGTATTTGTGACCTAATGACAAACAAAATTGTAAGCTTTGAACACTTTTGAAAACGTGAGTTTTTGCCTAAAAATTGAGAAAATTTCCTACAGTGCCTTGTAGAGACTTATGGTGAAGCAACGCATCGAGAATTTGAAGTAAAAGTTAAAGGTTGCCTTGTCTAGTTTTGGTGGGACTTGCTCGGCATTATATGTGCCAGAACCTAATGAAAACGTTCCAAAAGCATGCTCGAAAATAGGGAATATTGAAAAAATGTATATTATTGTCAGTTTCGGAATGATAACTAACTTTGACAGGCAACTCAGTTTGATTATTTTTCGGAATGGGAGGAATGCGGAAAAAATAGTTTGGACATCACAGTCGAATGCCTTTTCCCGCCCCGTTTCTTCTCTGACACCTAGTACTTAACACTTGAGAGTGAAGTAGAAGAAAACTTCTATTGAATACTTTAATTTTTAACTCAACTGCAGTGTTTCATTAGTCTTAATTCAATTCAAAATCCGTACAGTTTCCAAGCTTGTAGGTGCTTTCATATTAAAACTCACATGCACTCCTTTCGGGGTTGGTTAAAACTTAGGGCCCCAAAGCGTTAAAAGTGATCATTTTAATCAATACTATTGTTTTGTAGATCCTATGCTGAAAAATCACAATGGAATCGCTCATATTACAATGAAAATAAGACTCAACTCAATGAACCGCAGGCCTCCTCAACAAAGGACAGACTAGAACGGCTGGGCTACACAACTGGCTATGGATCATTAAACGTGCGTATTTCAGCTCCAAAACATGTTATAATGGCTTCCATTTATTCTTTAAATATATCTTAATATTCAGGGCTACCCGGGTGGCACTGGACTTTCCGCATACAACCCTATTAAACTTGATCTTGGCGGTGTCGTCTTAGGCACGCTCGTGGGCATAGGAGCCATTATACTCATACCCAAAATTCTATCTGCCTTCCATGGTGGCTATGGTGGATATGGACGAAGTAAGTACATCGAAATTTATCAAACAGCGCTGATGTATCCTATGGGAATGTGTAGGTGAAAACGATGATCTTACGTCGCTGAGTAGCATGATAAACAAAATTGATGATGTGCTGGGGCAGAACAACATCGACTCTACAAGCTGTATGCAGCGTGCAGTTTGCGCTTATGTACGATCAACCGAGTACAATATGAAAGCCGGCTCATCTGACCAGATGGATGAATTCATTCACATGTTGTCAGAGTAAGTAAATGATTTGGTAGACTATTTTCGTTTTTGTTTACGTTCGTCTTAGGTGAAGCATTGTGCTAAATATAAAATGTTTATAATCACGATTTAGTTGAATCTCGTAGATGAAAATATGAAGGCTAATTTTAGAAGGAAAAATAAAGAAAATCACACAAATATATCTATATGCACATCATGGATGATACATACATGTTTACATACGTAGCCGTCTTCATGAGGTTCAATGCTATTCATACATACTTCGATGACGAGACAGACGTTCAGTGTCATCACAAAAAAAACTGAGAAAGCGGACAGCATTATTTCTTTTAAAGCTTTCTCAGCTGTTTTTTGACAGCAATGTCTATTTATTATAGTTAGACAGCGGATTTTGCATATTTTAAAACAGATTTTAATCCCAGTAGGTCAAAATATAGTACCCAAAATGACAACAAATTTGTTTAAAAATTTACTTCCCAATAGTAATTTACTGCCTACTAGAATTAAAATCTGTTTTAAAATATGCAAATTCCGCTGTCTAACTATACACCCAAAAAAAAGTTGTCATCAAAGTGACACAATTTAGACATCAATTTGAAGTATCGAATTCTCTTTAATACTCCAAATATCAAATTGATATCTTCGAAAGTATATACATGATATTTTGAGGATTTCAAATTAATACTAACGTGTATCAGGTTGACACTTTATTGTATTAATTTTTAAGTATCAATTTGACACTAGGTGTTATTAATTTGATAGTTCAACTATCAAACTTTTTGTTTTATTTTGATACTAGCTTTTATTAATTTAATATTTTTTCTTATCTTTGTAGTATAAATTCAGTTCATTATAAACTGCCATTAAAATTAAAACAACACATTTTATAAACAATTTTTTTATTTCAAACTGTATCAAAATGTAATTTATTTACACTATTAAATTGAATTCGTCAAGTGTGGAAACCCCTCTAAGTAGAAAAATTTGTCTCTCACTGTATGCCTCGTGTCTACGCGAATGTTGCTTAACCAGAAGTCACCATATTGGTATGCCTCTTGCTCGAACCCGTACATCAGAGTTCCCCAGCCATAGACCCTGGGGCACGAACATACTCCCTGTGTGTTAGAGAGAGACACAGTCACATTTTCGCGCTCTCTTCTGGGGGAACCCTGCCGTTTACGCCTTCAGAGACCTTGAGTAAAAACGCGAAAAACGCCTGTTCGGCAGCTTTCTTGGTTTCGCACCTCTCTCATTGTACGTTGTCTTGCAAAGCGCTGAAACTGTCACAGCAGCATTGAGGATTGTTGTGTGTCCTGTCTAAAGAGTTACATTTGTTATTTACATATATTTTCAATAAACGACATGAATACTCAGCTGCTTATACTTACCTTGCAAATATGCGCAATTTAAAATCCATTTATTTATCTTCATAACGTCGTTTGGGAAAGGTTCCCACCGCTTTTCCTTTTACTAAATACCCAGACACTCGAAATTTTTGCGGAGCGGAAATTGTTTGATAATTTCCTGAGCCGCTCAGACAATGTAGTGTGACCAAGCAACTGCAAAAAATTCAGCTGTTGTTTATTCAAGAAATTGGCGGGCTAATTCAAATAAAATTAAAGAGTTTATAGAATTGATAAAGGAAGTCACTGGGAGAAATTCAAAGGTCATAAGCAATGCCATGGAAAATTTCAATGATGCATTTTGTGTGTGGCTGGAGGTATAAGCAGTGTCCTTTAATATTGTATTGCATTGGCCTGCGTGAGCGAACTTGACCCCTAAGATATGTATACTGCTATTGCGAATACCTAAAGGTAGCAACGGGAGCGGCTGGAGCAACGGAAACTACCACATAAAGCCGGAGGAAACACTCTATAATGTGCTATGGAGACTGCAAAGGCTCAGGTCTGTTTGGCCGTGGGCTCTAGAGGCAACGGAGGTTTGGACTCAGGTGGTGTGCACACATTAGGCGAATGGCATACCAACCACATCAACGGGGGAGCATACCGAAAAAGATTCTCAGTCACTGCGGCCGGGCTGCCCGTATCAAATGATTTTATTGGCCAAATTCCATGAAAATGGTTGCGACTTGCCCACTTTGATCATCTCCACATGTTTGTCCAACTCGCAGCTCTCCAAATAATTGTAGCATTGTTTTTTTTAGTCTTCTTTGCTTAAACTTTTTTCATTGCGTGCTCAATTTTCGTAGGTACCTCTGACAATTATCAAACAAGTTTCATAATTTCATGACCCCCTTCGACAATTTATCAGCTGTTTTCAAGAAAACGAGTTGGCAGGTCCATGTTTATTGTCGAAGCGAATTTCGAGTGTCTCGGTACTCGCTCAGGAAATGCGCTCTGACAATTTTCGCGAGCGGATTTCCTGAGCTATGTAATTAGATGGGCAGCAAAAATTTCGAGTGTCTCGATACCTAGCTTAACTTAGTACACATTTGTTTGCACAAAAAGTAAAATCACTAAATGTTACATGTCAAGCATCGCCAGCTGCGACGTTCGGCATGCTTCGATTTACAATTCATACATTCTCCGAATTTTCGAAATAAAAAAAAAATTTTTTTAGTTTCAAATTAATACTATAATTACTATATATATACTAAATATTCGAAGTTTCAATCTAATACTTTCTAGGTTTGCATTGATCCAAAAAAAATGATACTAGTTTCAGTTTCGATTTGAGACAACGTGTATCAGAGGGATATTGATACAATTTTTTTTGGGTGTAGTTATTATTTGGTTCTCGTATTCAACACAAGCCAATTAAATCAACGCCAACTCATTACAAATGAAAAAAGAATTAAAAATAATATTTATTATTTTAAAATTCATACCACTGCAAATTCATGCCAAAACTATTTTTCTGATCGACCGTCATCAGATTGCGACCAATTTTTTGGAAATTTTTTTTTAAAGCTTATAAAATAAGCAAACACCAAGTTTAAGAACGGTAAAATTAAAAACCCAAAAGGTTTTTCTCACTAAGACCCATTTTTGTCATAAAATATATTTATCCGATTTTTCTCAGATTTTAAAAAGTTAGCTGTCATCTGCTCTATCTATTTTGGACGTGGCACTCTACAGTTATCTCACTATGTATATAACACTGTGTCCTGACTGATTCATTGATTCAGTGACAGACTGACTGATTGGCAATCATCGCACAGCCTAAACGGTAAGAGATAGAAGGCTGAAATTTGGACAGGAGTTTCCATTAGTGGTGAAAGTGCGTACTAAGAGGGTTTTTTTTGAAAATTCCACCCGGAAAAGTCGGAAAGCGTCTGAAAAGTTTGTATGGGAAATATTTTATTTTCTTCCGACGAGGAAAATTCTGCATGAAAAAAGCGATTGACTTGACTTTTTTGATCCGATTGACTTGAAACTCGGTTTGTGAGGACAGAATACGAAATAATTTAGAATGTGATTTTTCAATGTCGGAAAATCCGCCCCCAGCCGGGAAAATCCCCTGAAAATTCTACATGCAAAATAACTATTTTTCATCCGATTGACTTGAAAATCGGTTTGTAGTTGACCCTTCAATTGAGAATTCATTTGTTTTTTTATTTTTCGATGTTGGAAATACCGCTGGGATGCCCACTAGGAAGTGGTTGGGAAGTGGATGTGATGTGGGTGAGATGTGGGTGGGAAGTGGTTGGGAAGTCGGTGGAAAGTGGGTGGTAGGTGGTTGTAAAGTTTGTGGGATGTTCGAGGGATGTTGGTGGAAAGTTAGTGGGATGTGAGCGGGAAGTGGGTGGGATGAGGTTGGGCTGGGCGTGGTAACTTGTTTTGAAAGTGGGTGGGAAGTGCATGGGATGTGGGTGGTAAGTGGGTGGGATAAGGGATGGGGGTGGGATGGGGGTTGGATGTGATATTAATTCTTTACTTTCCCTCCGTTCGTCTGTATCCTATTTCTTAGAGACAATGGAAGCTAGAGCAACCAAATTTTGTATGTGGAGGTTTGTTTCAAATTTTTGCCAAATCTCCTCCCACCACCACAATAAAAAATGTTGAATAACAATTTTAAATTATATTCGCTATATTCATAATCTCTAAAATGTAAATAAAGATAGAATAATAAATAGAGGAGTTATAAAAATCGTGGTTTACTTCTCTGCTTTTCCCTAGGGAACGCAACTTCTGTCATATATATGCGGTCAGCATGCACTATTTGCTAACATTAAGTTAATATGCTAACAATAATGTTAATGCTCTGACATTTAACATAAGGGAAGGCTATTAAACATTTCTTTTCTGAGTAACTGAAATATCGACGTAGGACAGGGCCGACTTTAACTTACGCTCTAGTTGTTTATGCCTTATATGTACTAAAAATCAACTTATTGGAAGCATATACTTTTCCTCCAAAGGAAATAAAAAGAAATGAATTATTATCTCCGAATCAGTTGAAGTGTTAATTGTTATTAAGAAATCCAAATGATGATCTCCAATTATTTTCCAGAAATGCGTTGGTGGACTACCTTTTAGATGGGACGGCAATAAAAGAAGCCTTGGAACATGGCAAGCGCGTCAGTGATAGAGCTTGTGAAGAAGTGTACTCGACTTGCCCCTTGGACAGCAAATCCGCCACAAATATTCTAATGAAGTTATTGCCCAAAAAACATGAGCAAGCAAACAAGAAATCATCCTAACCTACAGTATAAGTTCCAGAAAAATTGTTTGGCTTCATGCTTGGAAATGCCGTGGGAAGCGTATAGTAACGCATTGCTGCTACTGCCAGAAATTGTCTTCTAAAATGTTATTCATTACTAAAATATATGCAAGTGCGATATCTACATAAGAGTGTATGTGCCTTGGTTAAAAAAAGGGTGTAGAGAATAATACTTGTTTCTACTTATATCTCAATTAATCTGAGATAGCTACAATATGGTCATCAGTAATCAAACTCTGGTCGCACTCATCCATCATCAACTGTAATTGCCTCTCCTGTTGCTCAATAATCGGCATCCAATGCACAGAGGGTGGTAAAATGTTTGAAGGACTTAAATTTGGCATTTTCTCTACTGTCCTTAGAACACCCTCATGCTGAGAGCTTTTTCCTTGCATTATCTGCTCCAGCTTATCTACCAAATTGTTCGACTCTTTAATTAAATCATCGATGGACTGCAGCAGAGCAAACCAATCGATTTTCTGAGAGCCGATCAGAGAGTTGCCCCTCAGGCGAAATGGAAACGGTACAAAACTGCGCCACGGCTTGTTTGGCTCAATGGTATAGGGTATAAAGTGACGATTCGCTTCCATTTCAACAGCATCGTCATCGAAATGCCATGAAGCAATTGTTGGACTCAAATTAGCATTACTTGCTCCCACCACCATCTGGCTCTGCACTGAGTGTCCTTTGCCAAGATAAATATTTCGAATTTTTGTTATTTGATCGGCCACTTTCTTTTCGACTCTAGAAATTACGGCATTGCCATCGTTGTCAACGTTAGATAGGTAAGGATTGACAATGTGCCTATTGTAAGCCTTGGGCAAAAGAGTCTGCGTAGACCGTGTAACAGTGGGAACCGTGTCAGTCATTTGAGACATGGAATAAGTTAACACATCTGCAAAAGAACCGTCATGATAAGAAAATATAGCTGCTTTTAAAGAACACTGTCTTACACTGCTGGAACTCATCTCTTTTCTTGGAGTATTGCCCATCCGTGAGAATTCCAACATCTTTCAACAGGATCAAATCATGCTGTGCTCCCAAGCTCGCTTCCTTCATTAGTTTAGTTGGCTCAAAATCAGTTTGGAGGGCTACATTGGCTTTGCCAGCTCTCAACCGTCTATGTATGCGGAAAAAAACAAAAATATATAAGAATTGGCGCAAAATATAAATGTTCGAAAGATAGAATCTAAACACTAGAGTCTAGACCATGCGAAATACATATTTTATTTTTTGGCACTACTTCAAGCTCAAGCTCTTTCAATAACAATTCGCCAAGCAGTATTTTGGAGATAGTTTTTAAGATGAACTTTATTTAGAATGTCTTTCATTTCACCGAAACGGACTATAAACAGAAGAAACGTAAGAATAGTAGCGTTACTTTAAGTTGCAGCTCACAAGACAGAAAAAGACAGTCAATTGGTTAGAATTGTTCGAAAGTCAACAGTCAATTGGCTAGTTGAAGAGCAAAACATGTTTTGTAATCAGCACTATTTACAGGTCTGCCCAAGGAATGGCAAACATTGGACGGGCGATAGATAGTTATGAGCAAAATAAAGTTTTCAGCTTGTTGCTTGCTTTGTATGTGTAAGCGATAAACTAGTTTACAGCCAAGAGGTTTATATCTATTAGAACTTTCCTTTAGTGTATTGTAGTTTGGAATTCTGAACTCAAAAATCGATTTCAAAAAAAATGTTTTCCGAATATTTTCCATTTTTTCGTTGGGTACACTTTCATCTGAAGCCCTATCTCAACTCAAGTCGTTAGATGGAGTCAGGCAAAATATGGATCGGTAGGTATTAAATCGGTATTAAATTTTGAATAATCGTGTCAAACACTGTTTCAAATTGATTTACGCGTCGATCTAAGACGCTCTAAACCGCAAAAAACTGTTAGTGCCACAATTTTAAAGTTACAACCTCGTGGCTTAATATCTATCTATCTATTCTGAAAAGCGCAATAGGATCCGAGCGAAAGCACCAAAGTTATGCACGATTGAATTTTGCTTGTGTGAGGGAGAGGGGGGGGAGCGATTTGCCTATTTCAGAATCAAAGTGCGCGCGAGCATGTGGCTATTGGGGTAACGACATAGCTCCGACGTCATATCTCCGCCGACATATCTCCGCTGTGATCAATGGCGGAGTTATGACGTTTGAAAGCTTGGAGATATGTCGTTTGGAACATGGCGGAGATTTGTCGTTTGAAACATGGCGGAGATAAAACGACATAACTCCGCGCGGCGATATGTCGCTTGTAACCCATTAAAAATGCGAAAACCGGAAAATACATTGTCAAAAATTAATTATTTGAGTTCTTATTATCAATTTTTGCTAACATGGGCCAAGGATTTAATTTTTTGGTCAACTTTGAACCGAAATACAACCGCACGAGCAACAACAACAACAAATATTTATAAATTTAGTTTAACCGATTATCTACCGAATACAATCCGATTGTTAATATCGTATTTAAAAAATGACAAGGTTACCCTTAATAAGCATATAACAGGTTATAAATAATTATTGTTAAAGCTAGTAAAAAGTAAGCTTGCTTGTTTTATTGCCGGTAACCCTTACTCATTTGCAAAGAACATATTTTTAAAAACAAACATCTCTCTTAACCACTGTGCTATACAAGCTAAAGCTAGCATGAAATTGAAATATTGGGCCCTGTTCCGAATTCCAACTCGATTTTCGTGTAAACATGCGAATTTCGAATTCAATTTATATTAATTTAAACGTAAGTGTCAACATAATTTGAGGCTACTTGATCCCGTCGCAATTTTCTCTCGATTTGAATTCATTTGGTATTAAGCAATCGGTTTCAGCTGCTCACAAATTCCGAGTTTTGTTATACCTGATCTAGTAGCCGTAGTTATATTTGACGCCTTCTAAACAACGTTTTAAAATTTGACTGCAAAATTCTAAAGTTTACTCGAAATCGAGTCGAAATTCGTAACAGGGCCAATTGTTTTTATTTAAGAGCATTATTCTTGTTTCAATATGATGTTGGCTTTGCTTTTCTATTAATTCTAATGAATATGAAGACATTTCGTTTTGTTCATAGGACCGTGGTCAAAAAATCATGGACACCATGGAACTATTTGACAAGGAAGAAATCGATATTCAGGGCTTTTTGACACGCACTGCTTCTCTAAATGACAATTTTTTGAACCAGGATTTGTTTGATAGTGTGGACAGCGAAACCAATTTGACAGGAATGTCGTCTGAATTGAAATCATCAACATAAGCCATTTTCTGCATTTTTATGTCCATATTACAGCTAATCTATTAAAGATATGGAATTTCTATAGCCAGATTCGACTTTAGCGTGAAAAACTTGACTAGAAACAATCAATTTTTTACCATTTTAGGTTTCCTGCTGAGAATAAACTAATTTTGAATTCCTGTCAAAATACTTGTCCACTTCCATTTTGACTTATACACATTTTGATTTATATTTTCTAGCCTAAGCAATAGGTTGTGTTCTACTTATGATTTATTGAAAGCCTTCTGTTATACCAGTATTCGACACAAATTTAAAAATTTTAGGATTTTTTGCTTAAATGATATAATGGATTACACAGCCCAACACTGTTTTTGGTGCAGGTCTATTTTTATCAGATTATGTTAATATAGATTGCACTGAACAAAACTGTATCATTGGTTTTGTTCTATCAGCTCTTGTTTCCAAGATATGGCGGAAAAACGAAAACGTTGCATTTTTGGCACTCTAGGATTTATGGAGGCCACACTAAGCATAAATATGTAAGTTTATGAACTATTTGCGACAAAGCACATATCAATGTATTTTTAAAAAATTAAAGGCGCTATATTAGTACAGCGAAAAGTGTCTAAATTGGCCTCTAAAGTCATATATCTTTCGACTTATATCATTTTTATCAAAATAAATCATCCCGTACAGGCTAACGCGGTTCTTGGATTAATATATTCCCCATCTGAGCATATGGCCAAACATATGATCTAATTTTGTGATTTTTATGGCATTTAAATCAGCTCATTTGGCAAAGTTATAGCCCGTTAAAGAGGAAAATACATATTTATGTTTATGGGAGGATGACTAGATTCGTAATTTAAATTCTTATAGGAACTGTGAAAAGGCTACTTGTTTCAACATAGAACTTTTGGAGAAAAAAGGCAAATGTTAAATAACATACAGGGAGTACTACGTTTTATATGTTCTGTACCAAACGTCGAGAAGCTGCAATCACAAGGGATCACAAGAAGCCTACACAGCTAAACTCGCCGAACTGCTCAGGGAAACCTTCCCATCTTCTTCCGATATATGCGAACAGTGGAATCGTATATCACACTCCATGAGTACTGCTGCCAAGGAGATACTCAGGTACTCCGAGTCCCCTCGAAGGCGAACTTGGTACGATGAGGAGTGCCGCAGCGCTACTGCAGAGAAAGACGCTGCCTACAGAAGAACTCTTCAGTCGGGAGCAACGCGGGCTGTTAAGGAGCGATACCGGGAGAAAAGAAAAGATTAGAAGCGCCTCGTTAGAAGAAAAAAGAATGAGCAAGAAAGGCCCATGCGCGAGGAAGTCGAGATGTTATTCAGCATGTGTGAGACTCGAAAATTTTTACCAAAAAATTAAGCAATAAACAGAAGGTTTTAAGCCCGAGCACGGGTATCTGGTCGCCGATCCGCAAGTGGTGCTTAACAAATGGAGAAGCCACTTCTCTAACCTACTGGGAGGCGATGACGAACATGATGCTTCCTCTAGAGAAGTAGCGATGCCACCAATTTTTGCCTTGTACTTGTACATTTGTACTCCCTGAATGTTATTTAACATTTGCCTTTTTTCTCCAAAAGTTCTATGTTGAAACAAGTAGCCGTTTCACAGTTCCTATAAGAATTTAAATTACGAATCTAGTCATCCTCCCATAAACATAAATATGTATTTTCCTCTTTAACGGGCTATAACTTTGCCAAATGAGCTGATTTAAATGCCATAAAAATCACAAAATTAGATCATATGTTTGGCCATATGCTCAGATGGGGAATATATTAATCCAAGAACCGCGTTAGCCTGTACGGGATGATTTATTTTGATAAAAATGATATAAGTCGAAAGATATATGACTTTAGAGGCCAATTTAGACACTTTTCGCTGTACTAATATAGCGCCTTTAATTTTTAAAAATACATTGATATGTGCTTTGTCGCAAATAGTTCATAAACTTACATATTTATGCTTAGTGTGGCCTCCATAAATCCTAGAGTGCCAAAAATGCAACGTTTTCGTTTTTCCGCCATATCTTGGAAACAAGAGCTGATGGAGCTAAACCGAAACCAGTTTTGGAATCAGTGAACATAAACTTATCATATTTTTAAATCATCAGGGCTGCACCTCACAAAGATGGTCATTTTGTTGGCCTGTGTTATTTATGAAATTCTTTTTGTCAGAATACTTTTGTCCACGATTATAATC
>JAEIFU010000091.1:0-155000 GCA_018904235.1 Lordiphosa stackelbergi | reverse complement strand
CTAATGACTAACTATCTCTAGAAGGTACAAATCATCTATCTACAAAACTGTGGGAGATATGATGTTTTTTCAAATTTTGTGGGGGCGGGAGGGGGCGTGGCAAAAATTGAAAATAAACTTGATCTGCCTGCAAGTATAAGAAGCATTTGTCCCATACATGTCAAACCTCTATCTCTTACCATCTCTGAGATCTGTTTGTTCATACGGACGGACAGACAGACGGACAGACAGACGGACAGACGGACATGGCTATATCGACTCGGCTGTTGATGCTGATCAAGAATATATATACTTTATAGGGTCGGAAATGATTCCTTCTCCCTGTTACATACTTTTGCACAAACTTAATATACTCTATGTACCTTCGGTACAGAGTATAAAAATTGTGAACGCTGCTAAAATTTTATGAGAAGAACTTAAAATAATTGCAGAGAACCGAACTGAAACAGAAAATATTTTGTGGTACAAGGCTTATAAGTACACAGAGTTGATAAAAGCTCTGACTGCCTTGAAAAAATTGGATACCTACCTTTGAGTCAATATGTCTGATCACATTCTCAACGGTCAAGCGTTGAATACGTGAGGCAAGATATCAAAACTTCAATTGACGAAATAGTTAACCTGGATTGGCAATTCAAACATTGTAGTCTTGAATTATTTGACAGGGTTGCGAGAAATTTTGAGATCAAGCATATATAAGATATTTAACTGTAACGCAAAGTCGAGAGCTGTGGGGAACACGGGGGAAAGCAAATTTTAATTCAATTATAATTGAAGAGTGGCTGCCATGAGGTCAATTTGTTTTAATATTTAGTTCATAATTACTGGATCAACGACACGGGACTTATGTCGGAGTTTTATCCAAAAATATTGTCTCATGTGTGTGCTTCAGGCTGGAATGACACTTTAAATTTTTAGGGACAGTTTTAGTCACAATTTGTCGTCTATGGGAAAAAATCTTTGGTGTAAGCGAGTAGAAGTATGTTTAAACTCGAAGCACAATGTTTTTAAAGAGGCTGAGATAATTTTCAACAAAATCTTTTGTCTATTAATACAAAATTGCGACAATAATTGTCTCTAAAAATTGAAAGTGTCATTACAGCCTTAACGACCTTTATGATAATCAAACCATCAATATTAAGCTGACTCGAGGTCTCGTTATGCTTGCACATAACTCCAAAAAGCAGGAACACAACACACCACAACGGAGGTAGTTAATCGTACAGCTGTTTCATTGGTATCTCTACCAAATCATCAGCGATCTTCGGTCACTTGTACTGAAGCCAACGGCTCCCACTCCATGCCAGAGCTACCATAATCGTTTGGAAATTCCTAAACGACTTGACAGCAAAAAACTTGTACCTTGTACCTTGTGTGTGTGTGTGTTCCCCAACTTGGCTTTGCTATGTTAGTGAGAGATTTCCTCCCCGCTTCTAACACAGAAGCCAATAGTTTGAGCACAAAATAGCATTCAAACGGGGGTTTTTTGTTGCTATAAATGAAACTATTTCTGTTTAGATTCAGCAACAACAAAAAACTGTCTCTTTGATTTTTGGGAAAGACTTAGGAATCTATACGTTCCCAATCACGGGCAAGCAGTGCTGATGCTGCTTTGAAATCTTGATCGCAGTCTTGATCTTTGTCGCTGGACCCGAAATTCACATCCACTTGAAGAAAGGTATTAATATAATATATTATATAATTCCGGAATTTTCGCGCGCCTAGAAAATTTGGTTGGGTCCTTTAGACGGGATGGGCAAAAATTGTACATGTCTACAGGCCACTGCATTTACCACGCACAATTTTGATATATTTTTACCAGCTGTGAACTCGAAACTGTCTATAAGCTAAAACAATACTATTTTTACAGTTTCTTAAAATTTCGGACGCGGACAAAGTCGCGGCGGGTTAAGCTAATGGAGCCACTTCTGTCTGAATGACTTGCCAAAGTCATATTTTATACCCGAAACCGTAACCGTAACCCGAAGAAAGCGATCGGCAAAAACAGTAACCGTAACCCTAACCGTTATTCGTTTTAATCTCTGGTATTTTACAACCTTGAGGCATCTAGAAGCTTTGCACGGAGCAGAGCATTCTTGTCCGGCTTGGCGAGAGTTGACACGCTTACTGCACGCCATGGTGGCCGCTTTGCTTCGTTTTCCTTCTCCTTTTCGGCGGCTAGTTCCTTCATTCGTTTCCAACTGCTTTTCGCCCTACATTTAAGGATTCAAATCAATAACAGGGTCATTTAATCTTTATTTTCTTACCTGCTCAATGCTACACTTCGATTGTTCGTTGGTACTACCGATTGATGGTCTTCTACACTTTGCGTCTCACTGCTTTCTGACGAGGCACCACTGTTGGTGGCGCTAGCTGTTGCCTGCAACTTACTCATATTACCGAATTGAATTTTATTTTTACCCTTTTTCAATTTTAAATGTGTATTTGTGTGAGAGCTCAATAAGGCCAAATTGGTTTAATCGCAGTCAATACATCGATGCATAAACAATTTAGGGCATCCATGTTGCTATGGCATCGGCCAAAATAGTTTGGGAAACATTGTCATGAGTGCATACATATGTATTTATTTACTAAATACAAATTTACTCATCCACGTGCTCGGGTTTGTTTTTTTATAAGAAATTAGCAAAAATAACCTTGCAAGGGTATTTTAGTCTGGTAGTGTTACTACCAAATGCGAACTACCCAAAAATAAAATGGATAGAACTCGCAGAAAACGGAGTAGGATTATACAAACTCTATCCTACCATTCAATTTATAACCATCTGCCAAATTTTTAAGGAGCTGAAAATTAATTTGCTTGCAAAGGCAATGCTCACGGCGAAAGAGCCAAAGAACCCCGTGGTGATCAAGCAATCATGGTTAAGCAAATACTTATTGGTTGCCTTTAAATATAGATCAAGAATCCTGGCGAAAGGTTTTTAGGTTAGCATTAAGTTATAATCTCTATAAAACTTTTTGAGTTTGTCCTCACTGACTGACTGACTATTTCATTGGCAGTCTACGCACAGCCCGAAGGGTGTGAAAATGACCGAAACACTCTGTATGAAAATTACTATTTTTCATACGAATGAGTTAAAACTCAGTGATTTCCAGATATTGGAAAATTCACGCCGAACGGTGGATTGCGGGGGTGGATTTTATGCCAAACGATATTATACACTTGAAAAGTGTATTACAGTTTTGCTCAGAAATTTGTAACGCATAGATGGAAAGTGTATATATTCTAAGTCGATTACGCGTCGTCCGTCCGTCTGTCTGTTTCTACGCGAACTAATCCTTCAGTTTTAAAGCTTCCCATAGAACAAATCGGTCGAAAATGGGTTTTTTTTTTGTTAAAAATTTTGCGATGGTTGAACTGGTGGATAAAACCGCCGAAACTTAAGGAAAAAAAATTAAATCGCGATTTAAAAAAAAAACGGCCATTTTGAGATTTTTCAAAAAAAATAAGGAGTAATCCTCTTGATATTCTTAGTTCTATAAAAAAGGTTTCATGATGGGACAGCCATAACTCTCCGTGAAACTCACTTCCAAAGAATCAAATTTTACTGAAATCATAGTAGGCTATAAACAATCTCTATAAATATGAAAGAGAGTGTCCTTACTGATTGATTCACTGACTGACTGACTGATTCTTGGCAACCATCGCACAGCCTAAACGGTAAGAGATGGAAAGCTGAAATTTGGACAGGAGTTTCTGTTAGTGGTGAAAGTGCGTACTAAGACGGGGTTTTGGAAAATTACACCCGGAAAAGTCAGAAAAGCGTCGGAAAAGTTTGTATGGGAAAAATGTCATTTTTCATACGATTGACTTGAAACTTGGTTTGTATGCAAAGTACGCGAAATAATTCGACAAGTGTTTTCCCGATTTTGGAAAATCCGCCCACGAGGAAAATGGCCGGAAAATTCTGCATGCAAACTGCAACTGTTTTTATCCGGTTGGCTTGAAATTCGGTTTGTAAGGCCAGAATACGAAATAATTTGAAATGTGATTTTCCGTTATTGGAAAATTTGAACCGACGGTCGGAAAATTCCGGGAAAATTCAGCATGAGAATAAAACTATTTTTCATCCGATTGGCTTGAAACTCGGTTTGTAATGACAGAATAAGAAATAAATTGAAATGTGATTTTCTGATGTTGGAAAATTTGACCCAACGGTCGGAAAATTCAAAGAAAATTCTGTATGAAGAAACAATTTTTCACCCGATTGGCTTGAAACTCGGTGTGTAAGGACAGAATTCGAAATAATTTGAAATGTGATTTTGCCATGTGGGAAAATACGCCTGGGCGTGAAAATGCCAGCAAAATTCTACATGCAAAATAGCTATTTTTCATCCGATTGGCTTGAAACTCGGTTTGTAGGGATGAAATGAGAATTCATTTGTGTTTTCATTTTCCGATGTTGGAAATACCGCCGGGATGCCCGCTGGGAAGTGGGTGGGATGTGGGTGTGATGTGGAAGGGATGTGGATGGGATGTGGATGGTATGCAGATGCAAAGTGTGGGTGTGTTGTTGGTGGAAAGTGGATGGGATGTGGGCGGGAAGTGGGTAGGAGGTGGGATTGGGTGGGATTTGCGTGGGAATTGGATGTAGAGTGGGAGTGATGGGGTTGGGAGTTGGTGGAAAACCCATCAGCAAAGTTCGATTTCTGGGTTCTACGGGGTACTATTATATGTAATGTTGTTTGTTTCTATACTGTTGAAGGCGAAATTATACGACACCCCGAAAATTTTAGTTTCGACCCTCGTAGGAGAAGGGGAAAGCAAAATACAACGAAATCAGGTATGCAGAATGAAAGCTTAATGTATTTTGCCTAAAATCTTATATTCTTATCTCTGATTGCATCCCGCGTTTTCAAGTAGCGGTTAAAAAAGCAAAGAAAGTTCGATTTTTGTCATGTCTGCAATTGTATTAAAACTATACGACACATGTCAATTTGTTGGATTTAGTTAACATTTTATTCTTAGTAAGGTATATAAACACTATTTAATAAATAATAGAGCATCCTTGAGCCTTTGCTACCACGAAAAGTCTGTAAGGCATTGAATTCACCAAATTTGTAAGTAAATTTTGGTCTAAAAGAGACCATTGAACCAAAATTTCGCTTTTTGAGGCTTTCGACATTCTCAAATTTGTTGTTATTGGCGTAAACACGCCTGGCTAGGATACAATGTTCTCAATTGGGTTTAGGTCTGGGGTGCGTGCTGGCCAATCCAAAACATTTATATGTTGATCACTTATAAAGCGCTGGGTCTCTCTACACTCAGAAATAAGATTTTCCTTAAATTTTAGGAAAATGAATTTTATTACATAAAATCTGATTTTTAGGCAATAGTTTCCTAAAATATAGGCCATTTTACCTAAAAAATCAGTTTTTAGGTTTAATTTTTAGGAATCTTTTGGCTTTAAATTATGGAATTTTCCTAAACTTTGCATTATTATTTTATATATAAAAAAATATAAACCAATACTTACAAAGCCTTTTTTACGTGAAGAATGAATATATTTTATATATTTAAGAATTAAAACTATGAACAATATAAACCATACCATTTTAAGTTATTTAATAATATAAAATAATTGTTGCTGAAGTAAATATATAATGTGTGTGCTTTAACGACCTTTATGATAATCAAACCATCAATAGTACGCTGGCTCTAGGTCTCGTTATGTTTGCACATAGCTTCAAAATGCAGGAACACAACACAACACAAAGGAGGCTAGGTGGTCAGAGAGTCGTTGGGGCCAGTACATTAGGCGAACGTCACTGATGATCTGGTAGAGGTACCAGTGAAACAGCTGTATGACCACCTAGCCTCCTTTGTGTTGTGTTCCTGCATTTTGAAGTTATGTGCAAACATAACGCTACCTAGAGCCAGCGTACTATTGATGGTAAATATATAATTTTAACCAGCTGATTACCACCATGAAATATAGTCTCTATATGGTTTGAAAGATATTAAGTAATTAAGTTATAACCAAATACAATTTTTACCATAAAGAAAGACTTGTCACGCATTCAGTTTAAAAGTTATTTGATTGAAGCTTGCTAAGTGATCTTTATATCTATCAAGCTTTGACAATAAGTCGACATCAGGCAAATCGCACGTCTTTTTCATATAGCTGCACAGTGGTCGGACTTGTATGGAAGTACAAAAGTGTAGGTGACAAATTTAAACTGTTATATTTTTTAAGTTGGGTTAAGTGTACCATTTATATATAATTTATATATATTTTTGTATATCATTTCTTAAAATACTTCTGAACAGAAAATTTGTTAATAATATAATTAATTAATCAAAAAATAATTCAAAAACAGACTCTTTAATTTGATTGACGGTTCAGTATACGTAAAACTGTATGATTAACTAACCTTTGTAAATCAACTTCAGCGAGTGATTCAGTGAAACAGAATAGAGCGTACACGCTCTCTTTTACACAAACAAATGTGCTAACTGGGTTTCGGGTGTTGAACACACACATGGAAAACAAAATAACATGTGTGTTTTGCCGGAACTGATTTAGACCAATTACTTGGAAACTGAAGTAGTAGACATTATCGTAACTGGGTAAAATATTATATGAAATTTTGGAGTTAATAGAACGTCGAATAAGTAAGTGGTTTTAAGTTGAATAGGCATCCATCATTATAAATGCCGCATATTCATATAAATTTGCGTCATATAATGTTTTATTTGCTGTAGAGAGACATTCTGTAAAGCGTTTGCAGCGGACTCATCTATTTTAGCTATTTTGGATATTCGTCGTTTCTTTCTTCTTGATGAAGGCTCGTTGAAGTCGGTTGTGGGACGGCCACAACTCAATCATTCGGCTTTTCAGTTTTTTCTGTCACAGTGAATGAGAGCTTCAAATCAAGCCAATCCGAATGATTCTGCAAAACAGTCAAATTGGTACGATTGCAGCTTTGACACCGAATGTAAAATTATTTGCAGACAGCAAAGTCAAAATTCTGCAACTCTTTTGAATCTGCAAAGTATCGAATTGACTATTGTTGACACATTAGTGCCATTTAAATGATTGCCAAAAATATACACTTCTAATAATAAATTAAGAAAACAATCCAATTTGTCATTTACCATACTTGCAACAATAACAAACACATAAAAAAACACTTAACATGGAAAACACAAACAACAAATCACAAATACTTGCTGCATGCGGATCAAAATATTTTGACGCTGGGCAGCTCCTCCGGGATAATAAATATGAGCATCGGAATCGATCGGCATCAAAACTAAAAGCTTAAGTGAAAGTAAAAAAAGTAAACGAAAAACAATCAAAAAAGGTCATTTCTGATTTTGATCCAAATTGTTAAATAATTCAAATCATAGTTAAAACCTGTTCGAACGTTATCCATATCATTAAAAAGTTATTGTAACTTTTATTTGTTAATTTTTTTAACTTTTAAATGTTAGTTCACTTTGAAACAAAACACAAAGCACTAAATTGCGAAGCAAATGCTTTAAATTTATGGAACTTTTACACAAAGAGCGAACGGTCACACAAAAAAAGTTTGTTTGTTTCAAAAAGATAATTTATTTATTATTTGATCGGCATACTTCAAAATGTAAAATTTTGATTTCGGTTTTTTGATTTTTGTCGTATGGGAGCGACCACTGTGAGCTGCCATGGTAATGTATAAATAATTGAATTTAGCACACTACGCCACAAAATCGCTTGTCACTTATTTCTCGCTGCTCGCACCGGACGTTTGTCATTTTAACAAGTAAATTAATTTTTTGTTGTGACAAATAATTGAAGTGGCTAACAATAATACATGTACACGGGATTGGAACAATAAGATGGAGAAGAACATAAATGAACAATGCGCGTTGTGTTACATATATTATTATTTTTAATTCATAAGTTTTTACAACACAAACAAAATCAATCAAACGTCAAAGATTCGTCAAACGTACGATCTTCTTCTTCTTGTTCGTGTAGCGTGTGGCTGCATTGTACATTCTACACGCATACATATGTACATTTGTGTTTTTCTGTGCCTTTTTGCCTTCAAACAAAAATTTTGTGAAATAAAATTGAAGTATATGTGAAACAAAAAAAAAATGAAATTGTTTTTATTTTATGTATATAAATTATTGGATATTACTGCCTTAAATTATGGTTATATTCTACTACCTTTAAAATTATATATTAGGGTTATTATTGCCCAAAATTTAGGCCTTTCTATTAACTAAAAACACTGCCTAAAATTTTAGGTCACGTAGGAATTTCTATTACCTAAAAATACGTTTTATGGCACTACATTGCCTTCAGTCTTAGGTCCATATTACCTAAAAATCAAATTTATTGCTTAGAAAATTTTAGGTAATAGATGTCTGAATTTAAGTCCATATATTCTTTGGCTGTAATTTTAGGTCATATGGACTTAAATTTCAGGCAATTTTTAACATTTTTAGGTAATATTTTTTTTTGAGTGTACTCTTGTGAATAGATGCATTATCTCGCGGAAAAACAAGATCTCTTTCCATATTTTTTTTTTTTTTTTTTCAAAAAATGGCAGAAGACGATCCTCCAATACTTTTTTGTATTCTCCTCTGTTCATCCTGCAGCTCGTAAAGCACAGATCAAGCGTTCCAGACGCATGAAACGTTTGCGTTTGGGAAACATAAGTGGATCCTTACGCAAATCTATCCAATAGTGCCGAAACCCATCTGGGCCGTCAGGACAAAATTTCTTTTCATCAAAAAATATATATATATATCCAGAGCTATGCTTCACACCATATTCATCCAGATTGTTCAAAAATTTGGTGATAACACAACGTGTTCGACCGATTTTCCGCGATATTTCGCTTACATTAAAGCCAACACCCTTCCCTTTTCCTCGACGGATAACAAACGCCCACGCGGCATTTTATTACAAATTCATTAAATTGTTAGCAGATATATAAAAAAAAATTAATTGAAACCAAATCTTTCTTTCCAGCCGCAATATTTGAAATATGTCGTATAATTTTGATGCACTTGCAGACATGACAAAAATCGAACTTTTTTGCTTTTTTAACCGCCACTTGAAAACGCGAGATGCAAACAGAGATAAGAATATCAGATTTTAAGCAGAATTCATTAAGCTTGTATTCTGCATACTTGATTTCGTTGTATTATATTATGCTTTCCCATTCTCCTACGAGGGTCGAAACTAAAATTTTCATAGTGTCGTATAATTTTGGGCAGGAGTGTAGTAGTAATACAAAATTAAGCATTTTTATTGTATTGTATATATTCTTTCTTTTTGGAAAAACATAGAAGTCCTCAGCGTAGGAATATTTCTTAATCATGCGATGGTCATTGTCGATGGAAGTGAACATTGTGGTATTTGTGAGTACCTGGTATCGTTTTTCGCAAGCGGACAGTCAACTCCTCTGCCACTTTCATTATTTCAGCCTTAGAGCCAAAAAATACCTCAGTTTTTTTTCATATTCTTTTTGGCCCAATCGAATACATCCTCTGAAGACAAAATTTGGTTAGCTGTGCTTACGGCTAGCCCGTGCTGCGTGTCTTTTTAATGTTCCTCCAATACCGTCACAAGCGCCCTTTCCATGCGCCGTTCCAAAAAAGTGCCACTCCCCGGGAATTCCAAAGTCTTCGCGATGCTTAAGGAGATTCGCAAAATTATACCGGTTCTTAAAATGTTGAGCGGACCCGTCGCTACTATTGTTTATAGCCCACAATGATTTCAGTAAAATTTGATTCTTTGGAAGTGAGTTTCGCGGAAAGTTAGAGAACTAAGAATATCAAGAGGATTACTCCTTATTTTTTTTTTAAAATCACAAAATTGCCGTTTTTTTTAGTAATCGCGATTTAATTTTTTTTTCTTAAGTTTCGGCGGTCTTTTCCACCAGTTCAAATATTTTTTCACAAAGTAAAGGAAACACAATATTTTTTGAAAGTTTTTATTTATTTTTAGACCCATCAAATATTTAGCAATAAGCAAGTTTAACAAAAAAAATAGAGGGAAGCTAACTTCGGCTGTACCGAAGTTTATATACCCTTGGAGCATGATATATGCTGCCAGTTTTTTTAATGGCTATACGATATATTCATCAAAAAAGTTTTTCTCACTAGAACTAAATTTTGGACCGATCGTTCCTATGGCAGCTATATGCTATAGTCATCCGATTTAAATCAAACTTGACAAAATTGTGTGGTAGTATATAATATAGATCTGTACAACGTGGGAGCGAAAGCATTGAAAACAAAAAAGTTTTTCTTACTAAGACTTTTTTTCAGACCTATCTTTTGTATGGCAGCTATACTATATAGTTGCCCGATTTGCATAAAACTTTCTGAAATTATGTGAAAGCATAAAGAACTCATAAATAAGAGGGTTGGGAGCGATAGCATTGAAAACAAAAAAGTTTTTCTCACTAAGACTTTTTTCAGACCTATCTTTTGTATGGCAGCTATACTATATAGTTGCCCGATTTGCATAAAACTTGCTGAAATTATGTGAAAGCATAAAGAACTCTAAATAGAGGGTTGGGAGCGATGCTTGAAACAAAAAGTTTTCTCACTAAGACTTTTTCAGACCTATCTATGGCTTTTTACTAGTGAAATTATGAATCATAGAAAACTTATAAATACGGGGGTTGGGAGCGATAGCATTGAAAACAAAAAAGTTTTTCTCACTAAAACTACTTTTTCAACCGATCGTTCCTATGGCAGCTATATGCTATAGTCATCCGATCCGGCCGGTTCCGACAAATGTGCAGCGTATTTGTACCAAAAGACTTCGTGCAAAGTTTGGTTGAGATAGCTTGAAAACTGACGGAGGAGATAGCATAGAAACAGACGGACAGACGGACAGACGGACGGACGGACGGACAGACGGACATGGCTATATCAACTCAGCTCGTCATGCTGATCAAGAATATATATACTTTATGTGGTCGGAGATGTTTCCTTCTGTGCGTTACAAACATCCGGACAATTTTAATATACCCTCTCCAAGGGTATAAAAATAGAGAAAAGCTAACTTCGGCTCGACCGAAGTTTATATACCCTTGGAGCATGATATATTTCTGCCAGTTTTTTTATTTGGTAGCTATACGATATATTCATCCGATTTTGATCAAACTCTCTAAAATTGTGTTGAGACAGATAATATTTATAACTGAAACGCTACCATTGAAAACAAAAAAGTTTTTCTCTCTAAAACTATTTTTTCGACCGATTATTCCTATGGCAGCTATATGCTATAGTCATCCGATTTAAATCAGACTTGACAGAATTATGTGTTAGCATATCATATTAAACAGTAACGAGTTTTGGAGCGATAGCATTGAAAACAAAAAAGTTTTTCATACTAAAACTTTTTTTCAGATCTATCTTTTGTATGGCAGCTATTCTATATAGTTGCCCGATTTGCATAAAATTTGCTGAAATTATGTGAAAGCATAAAGAACTTATAAATACGAGGTTTGGTAGCGATAGCATTGAAAACAAACTACTAGAACTACTTTTTCAACCGATCGTTCCTATGGCAGCTATATGCTATAGTCATCCGATCAGGCCAGTTCCGACAAATGTGCAGCGTATTTGTACCAAATGACTTCGTGCAAAGTTTGGTTACGATAGCTTTAAAACTGACGGAGGAGATAGCATAGAAACAGACGGACGGACAGACGGACATGGCTATATCAACTCAGCTCGTCACGCTGATCAAGAATATATATACTTTATGTGGTCGGAGATGCTTCCTTCTGTGCGTTACAAACATCCGGACAATTTTAATATACCCTCTCCAAGGGTATAAAAACAATTGCTATATCTCTGCATTCCACAATCGTAAAATTCTGAAAAAGCTATTAAAAATCGTGGAAAACTGCTGTTAAAGCCTGTCAAAAAAATTAAAATGGTTAGAGACAATGAAAAAAAAAGTTGCTCGTTTCAGAAATAATTACCCATATATGATTTCAAACTGAACTGTGAATTTTTGTCGAAATCGCTAAAAGTTGCAGTGTGCTTTTCCAAGTTTATTAAAACCACGGCACAGACGAAGTTAGCTTTACTTTCTCGTTTTTAATATGATTCGGATTTTATTGAAATTCGGTTTGTGAATCAATTCTTTAGTCTTGAAAACTCGCCCCCAAGGTGAGCAAAAAGAGGGCGGGGTAGGGTTTAAGGCAAATTATTATTTTTTAGCCGATCTTTTTGAGCTTCTTCTTCTTCTTCTTGATTGGCCCGATGCATGCACCACAACCGTTCGACGGTTTCGGCCGCTGCAATCAATGTCCGCCAGTCGCTTCTGCTCCGTGCGAGCTGGGACCAGTTGGTCACACCAAGCTTAGCAATGTCTGCCCGAACCTGGTCATCCCATCTTAGTCGAGGTCTCCCCCGCCTGCCTCTTCCTCCGTAGTCAGCCGCCATCGAATAATAAGCTTTCCTTACTGGAGCTTCTTCGTCCATCCTGGTGACATGTCCTAACCAGCGCAGCCGCTGTTGCTTTATGCGCTTGACCAGACAGGTGTCCCCATAGAGCTCATACAGTTCGTCATTATTTCGAATCATCGCCAACTTTTAAAGGTCCATAAATCCTCCGAAGAATCTTTCGTTCAAACACGCCAATCGCCGCTTCATCCGCTGCTGTCATTGTCCATGCTTCTGCGCCGTATTGCAGGACTGGGATGATAAGCGACTTGTAAAGGGCTAATTTTGTTCTTCGCTTGAGGTCTCTGCTCTTGAGCTCTCTACTTAGCCCGTAGTAGCATCGGTTTGCAAGAGTGAACCTTTTTGTATCTTTTTGAGCAACTTAATGAAAAATCTATGCGCCAGTTTTGGAAAACCCACTTGCAAAGTCGGATAATGCTGAACTCTATTCTGTTTGACTTCAAACTGATACTGATATCGGTTTTATCTGCTATACTGATAAGGGCTATATTGATGAAGGCTATACTGATGGCGGAGGTTAATATGATTAAATTGTAATAAATAATAATAAAAATGACTGACACAACTTGCACAATCTTGGCTTGGCCCCGTTGGAGGAGCTGTATAGCCAATTTTACATTTACAACTTGTACATAAAAAGACACATTGTTCGGCATATAAAGGTATGAACGGGTTAAGGTGTGTCAACGTTAGGATGTTAGATGTATGCTAAATATATTAATCTACTGATTCTGTTTCAAACCTTTCGGGACTTCGCTCTTAAAATAAAAGATAATTAGCAAATTACACGACGCGCTCCGCTGCGCCTTCGACAGTATAAAACCAAACAATATTAGATATAATGTCTATGACTTATGAACGGAACGGAATCAAAAGCAAAATCAATATCAAAATTCATGAAGCGACGACTGCAGTCGCTTCTTGCTTTTGGGGAAATATCGTTTTGGGCTTTTGGCTGCTGCTGTCGCTTTTGTATTTCGCAAAAGCAGAAGCAGAAGCAAGAGTTCATATTGAAAAGTTGAAAAAAGTCAAAGCTGTGAAAAGTAAAAATTTTGTGACTTTTGCTACTTTGACGGAAGCAATTTAAACACTGCTCTTACCGTTTCGGCTGTGCGATGATTGCCAAGCAGTCAGTCAGTGAATCAGGACACTCTCTCTATATTTATAGAGATAAAATATCCCCTTTTAAAAATAAAATTATTAACACAAAACACTTCTAAATTATACAATCCCAACCGGTTATATAGGAGTTTAGATTCTTCTTATATCCATATAATTTTTGATTTGCTGTGATTTGCATTGCGTTTCCATTTATTCTCAACTAGCAGGCTTACTTGACAATTGCCTTCTATCAAATCATCATCTAGCAAATTCGAAATTTTGGGACCTTTCTATTTATATCGTTTAATCAGTAACATATATGCATTTTTGCAAATTTCTAATATTTTGAAACCGATTGACTGACACCTATCAAACCTTTATTATAATGAGAACTCAATTTTGTAAATTTCGCGATTTTCAGGACAGTTCGGTAAGCATCACATATACTTATTTACCCTCTGCTATTGCAATCTATCGAGTCTTCATAATAATTTTGGGAATCAGAAAATTTCGGAAATTTCGCGATTTTTAAAACTGTTTGATTATTTGTCGATTGATTGATTGATCTACAGCTTCTATTTATCCGTCAATTGCGTCGGTGATGCTACGGAATGATCTGTCCAAGTATTTCAAAAATTTTCTTGCTGCAGTAGAATACCTGATAATTTGCAAAGTCAAAATGTTTTGCATATGAAAGTTTGTGAAGATTTAGACAGCCAAGCGGAAAACGAATGCGAAAACAGGAGAGATGCCACCAACAAAAAAAAAAGGAAAAATTAAAAAAAAAACAAGATACCAAAGCGGAATCTGAAAATTATGCTTCAGTCTTGAATATAACTGAATCTATTAAGACGAAGGTAATTTTAAAAGATGACATTTATTTACCAGATTTGAAATATAATTTTATGACGGTCAGGCGTTGGAATCATAATACAACTGTTGTCTGATAATTCAGTGATAAATAGCAAGCAGGGATACTCGAAGGTATTATTCTAGTATTAATATCATATTTGAAAAATGGATTGCCTAGGTTTGACGAAAATCGAGTAAAATGCATGAATAAAAATTATGCGGGACAGCATTCAAATGTCATAACAGTAAAAGTGGACATAGTAGGACTAGAGATTGCACAGGTGGGAACTGATCTCCATCGGGAACTGGTCATTTTGTTGGTAAGCTTCCGTAGAATTTAGTTTACAAGCCTGCCTATAGTTCGCTTATCCGGTAGGAGCTTAGGGAAGGTGCCAAGTCTACCGAGTCAGTCGGCTATCTCGTTGCCCTTAGTGTTGTGTCCAGGCACCAGTATACCACCAGTATACCAGTCAGGATTGAAAACTTCGCCTACTACCTGTCATTCTACTTTCAAATTTTTTATGGGACTTGTAAAGAACTTGGTATTATGACGTCATACATAGTATTAAACGCTAAATAGTAATATCAATAATCAATATTATTTGGTGTCTCTACTTGACTATTTTTAGAGCCAAGTGACTATGGGAAACTACACAAGCGGTAGTTATTTCTCTAAGCCTAATAGCAGTATGACTAGCTTTGGCTACTAGATCTAATGGAATTAAATGGTAGTATGTAAAGCGACGCTCATGCGTCCAAAGAAGAAAATGTCAAATTAAATTTTGAACAAAAAAACATTTTTTTTATTTCTCTTGCGGTTTAGGAGTTATTATAAAACGCATTTAATAAGCGAATGGTCTCACTGTTGTAACCCTCTAAATGCGGCCTGCCGGTTTGGAAGCCACACTCTGCAAATAACTCGCTACTTTGTCTGTGGAACCAATAGTTCTTGGTGTCGTTGTTGGCGTTGATATTGAGTGTATTTAACTGGAATACGCCAAAATGAAAATCACGACCGTCGGTTTGAACGCATTGTACCACAACGGGCTTTAAAAGAGTGCCGCCTTCGATGTTTCCGTATAATTGTCTGGCCCGTGCCACAGCCGCAACAAAAGCTTTTAACATTGTTCGAGCTTGAAACTGGGATGTTGTCACTTCGGATCCATGCGAATTTCTGACCAGATTGCTATTAAAGTATGTAAATAGTGTATGTGGATGTGAACAGGTTACGTCTGGTCGGAAAGCTGAAAATATTCAGACTCTTTCAGTGAACCGCGGACGCCACTATGCATCCTTTACTTACGATAGAAGTTGTCCTCACTATAAATATGTCGTTTTGGTATGGAAATTGTACATTTCATTGGGTAAAGATCAGGCAGTTCTCCCTCAAATTTTCCTTTTATGAAGTCCAGAGCGCGCGATGAACAAATTAGTTTATCCGCATTTATCGCGAGCCCAAGCACATCACCATCTTTGGTCAGCGAAGACTTGAAGGCAACATTGTCAACGAGCCTGCGGTTTGCTGATACAGAATGACCGGCTAATTTCTCGATTTCAAATAAAAGTTTGTTTACCAAAAGCCGACTGAAATATAATACGGATTTTAACGGTTGTTAGGACAAGAAATTTGTAGTTTTTACCAGCGTCGTTCATGGGAAATGCCATAGGAGCGGGGCAAATTGAAAGCCGGCCGATCGACCAGCTTAACCTTGGGCAACTTCACCTGCTGCGCGTCAAGCACATGCGACGATAAAATGGCATTTCGCACATTTCGATCAATGATGCTGGGCAACTGCTGACTTTTGATGGCATCCTCAATGTGCCGAGGATAGCTGTTGATTTCTATGGTATGGGTTAGCACTTGAGCTTGGGACATTCCTCCCAGTAGCACATTGTTATCGCCATAGAAGTGACATGCAGTTGTGTGCCAGTTGGGATGAGTGTGGTCCTCAGGAATGGGTTTGAGGACTGAGCCAACTATATCTACTCTAAGAATATAATTTTGCATTGTTAAAGTGCCATTTATTTGATTAGAGATCACCCTACTCACACCTCCCGCTTGGGATTGTTGTTGAGCACTTCTTCTGGAGATCTAACTTGAACACCCAAACGGAGCAACTCAGCAGCGGCGCCGGTTTCGCGGGGCACACGTTTACCCTGGACCAGCCAATGTTTCTTAAAGTGCCAACCAATATGCTGCGCATACAATTTGTTTGTTAACCGCATTATATTTCAAGTTTTAATTAAAATAAAATAAAAAAATTGTTAAATCGGAGAGGTTATGTTATGAAATGAAAATAGTGTGGCCGTAAACTGACAACCGAAAAATGCACTCAAAAATATCGACATATCGGTCGCTTACTTCAAGACATTAAAATAATCGATTTTCTGAAAAACGCGTTTAAAGTTCGCATTCACAAATCAGTTTAATAGCATTAATCATAAACAATTTTCCTGAGCTTTAACGTGGTGGCACTCAACTCAGAGCCGAGAGCTGAGTGCCATGAGCTGAGGGCAGAGGATTTTTCTCAAGAGCTGCGAGCAAAGAGTGATTCCGAACCCTGATAAATAGTCAACACAGTTTTGAATTCAGTTAACGATATGTAAATATTTTTGGGCTGTTCTGGATGGGCCCGCCAAATTATACTTTTTTAAATAGCATATTGCATATATTTAGCACATACTGTTGCCTTTGACATTCTAAACTCGCATTGCCTTGAGTTCATCGTCATCTTCGTCCAGCATCCACAAAGCAACTCCAGCACACGCTGCTAGCTTTTTCGCCTTTCGAGCATTTTTTTTAGCAGCTAAAAAATTTCATTTAATAACAATTAAAAAATGTACACGGAACACACAAAATATTACGTCGCAAGAAAACCAAAACAAGGTGGTCACAGTGTGACATAACAGCGAAAATGCGCTAGATGCAGGTCGCAGGGTAAATAGTTCAAATGAGCTCAATTTTAGTTAACGCAATAATGTTATGGGTTATTGTTTTTAATCCATCCATGCTTAATATGATGGAAGATCTAAAATTTTCCCATCTCATAAATTTTAGATTTCAAAGTTTGACTTGACTTTCTTTCCCGCCCTTCACCAGGGAATAAAATAAGGCCATCTGAATTTGTAATCCAAATAGCCTCCTAATCGTTTAAAATTCCGAACCGAAAGGTTCTTGCCACAGAAATCGGGTGTCACAGGAATGAGTAGTTTTCAACGTGAACACTAGTACTAAAAAAGAAGGCTATGCTTCAGCTCCGTAAAGATATTTTAGCTATTGATCCTACGCAGAAGACAATTGTACGAGATGTTAGAATCAAGGTAGGAGATAAATGGCTCTTCTGGAATGCAAAAATGGAACTATCTAGTGGCGATCAAACGGGTATTGAAATTTTAGCACATGCACTAGGTACAAAAGCAGCAGCTCTTACTCTTTCTTTTGCCGAAAACTTGGAAAAGGCTGAATCCAATATAGCCCATGAAAAAAACTAGATTCTGGGGGTACTCAAAGAACATTAGCCCATAAACAAAATAATAAATTAGCTCAAATAAAAAATACTATCTTATAATATAAATGGTCTTTCCCGAAAATATCTATTCCCTGAATTTTTCATCTACATAAAAAACTTTGACATATTTGCTCTAACCGAAACCCACGTAACGGCTGAAAACCAACACCAAGCAAGTCAATATTTTAGCGGTTTTGACTTGCATTGGAAACCAGCTACGAGATCAAGCCGCTGTGGACGGGCAAGCGGAGGCTGCATATTTGGAGTAAAAAACAATAAAAACTTTAACCTAACTCACACCTTTCATACGCAGGATGGTCTTGACTTCATCTCTATAATAACGTGCGGAATGGAGATAACGTTGTACCCGATGTATATCCGAGGCTGTTCCTGGAATGCCGATTTTGGAGTAGTAAAACATCATTTTCACTTAAACGAAACTAACAACCGTATTATTATTGGCGATTTAAATGTGCGAATAGGAGAATTGCAACGACCACTGGAGGAATCTTGGCTATCAGCCTTTCCAATGGGACTAGAATGTCGAAAATCTCAGGATAAATTGTTGAATACAAAGGGTGCCACTTTTATGGAATTTTGTGATTACTATGGACTTACTGTAATAAATGGAAGGACATTTGGTGATGAAAATGGAAAATTTACCTTTGTGGGTACGGCGGGAAACTCTGTAAATGATATTTGTGCAGTATCGCATGACGCCCTCCATTTAGTCAACAAGTTTGAGGTACAAGAAAAAATATGGTCGGATCATCTACCCATTACGTTGCAGCTCACCGTTGAGACTACTGAAAAAGAAAATCGGCTAGCACTACCTAAAAAAGTCGCATGGATCCCTTCACAAAGAGAAGCCTATCAAAGAAAACTGGACGAGAAATTAGTGGTCATCAGGCGAGAGGAAAATGTCAGCTTGGAAACCCTAGCTGAGCGACACCTAAACTAGACAACCGCCGGCTAAATCCACAACAGCCGTGGTTTAATTGGAAATGCCAAAAAGCAAGGGAGCTCTCCTTTTTGGCACTTAATAAATTTCTTAAAAGCAACAGTACCCAGCATAAACAAAATTACCTACAAAAGAATCGAGAGTATAAATCACAGTGCGCCATAAGTAAGGATGAATATAGCAAGAGGTTGGTGGAGAAGATAAACACTGTCAAAGATAGCAAGCAATGGTGGAAACTCGCTAAGGAGATTAATAACCAACAGTACGTTCCAAGAACAGATATATCTGCAGAAGAGTTTGCGCATCACTTCCAATCACTTTTGAATCCCAGGCAACTAGCGAATAGCATAGAATATGCGCCGTATCTTATTGAGAATGCTGAACTGGATGCGCCAATTACTAAAGATGAGGTTAAGAATGCTTTACGTAAAGCGAAACCAAATAAATCGCCAGGAGCTGACAGAGTCCCCTATGAACACCTGATACATTCCACAGAATCGTTTCAAGAGGAACTTGTCATAGTATATAACCGAATGTTAGTAACGGGTGAAGTTGATAATGCGTTTGTAAATACTGTAATCTTCCCGATTCACAAAAAGGGCTGTCATCATGAGGCTAGCAACTATAGAGGAATAG
Organism: Lordiphosa stackelbergi; assembly: GCA_018904235.1. NCBI lineage: Eukaryota > Metazoa > Arthropoda > Insecta > Diptera > Drosophilidae > Lordiphosa > Lordiphosa stackelbergi. The sequence continues at coordinate 135,484 of JAEIFU010000091.1, read as the reverse complement.
CTTTCATGAACTGTGTGGCCAAATTACTGATGGGTATAATTGCCAACAGATTAACACACTGGACGCAGCGAGAAAAGCTTATTTGCGAGTATCAAGCAGGTTTCCGGTCTGAGTACTCTACTTCAGACAACGTCTACATCCTGGCAGCGGCAGTACATCTTAAACTGGCTGAAAAGAAAAAAGTATATGCTTATTTCGTAGACTTTACGGCAGCGTTTGACAGAGTACCACGGCAACTACTTTTCTATAAATTACATCAACTGGGTATTTCAACAAAAGTGCAAAATCTCCTACAAAATATATATTGCAATACATCTTCCTCAGTGTGGACTAGAAGTGAGCTGTCACAATCTTTCAGCACACACACAGGCGTAAAACAAGGATGTCTTCTTTCCCCATTGTTGTTCATATTATTCCTAAATGATCTACATACATGATGAAATTGAAGGAGGACTATGGATCGGTGATATTAACCTCCGAGTACTTTTGTATGCAGACGATATCGTTGTGTTAGCAGACGACGTCGATATGATGCAACGAATGATCAACAGGCTCGAGCAGTACTGCAAAAAGTGGAATATGGAGGTGAATACCAGTAAGTCAAAAATGATGGTATTCAGAAAAGGTGGCCGGCTATCTCAAAACGAGAAATGGACTTACAATTCGGAACCAATACCGATTGTTTCAGAGTTCACCTATCTGGGAGTGTTATTTACACCAACCTTATCCTTCACAAAACCTGTTGAGCAGCGAAACAGGTCAGCGAAAAACTGTATTAACAGTACATGGAAAAATTATTTTTGCAATCAAAGAGTACCCATAAGCTCCAAATGGAAGTTATTCCTAGCGGTATGCCGTTCCACACAGTCTTATGCAGCACAAATTTGGAGATCACATCATTTTGAAGAGGTAAACAAACTTCAGCGATACTTTGTTAAACGGATTCTAAGGCTGCCGGACAATACCCCTAACTACGCATTGGCGATCGAACTTGGCATGGAAGACAACCACTTTTTCACACTCATGACCCACTTAAACTATATAGGGAAAACCTTATTTGATTACCAAGAAAATAGATTACCACGAAAGCTTTCCACGTACATCATCCAAAAGAACGTTTTCTGGGCAAAGCGGTTAAACTTTCTAATAGAAGCCCGCGATTTTGAATGGCAATTGGAAAATGGAACTAAAGAGTCATGGAACTTCGGGTGTAATGAACTGGTAAACCGATTAAAAGCTGAGGCAATCCGAGAGTATCACGAGCAGGCAGCCGCAACTACGCGTCGCATCTATAAATTTCTGGATTATAACAATGGAACCACTTATATTGCAGATGACATGAAGGTTGCAGACATTACATGGATTTTTAAAGCCCGATGTGGCCTCTTGAAACTGAATGGAGATGGATTTTCGCCGACCCAATCGGGACTTTGCACAATGTGCAATTTAAACGAAAAGGAGACATTTAGCCATTTTATTGGACGCTGCCCAGTTCTCAGAGAATTCAGGGTGCAGCATTTAGGGAAGACTGTACTAAGGGAGAATGAGATTATAAATATATTAAATGGGCCAAACTGGGCTCAATTAATTAACTTTCTAAAAAATTCGTTAAGATACAGATCATTTCTTTTAAATAATTTTAATTAAATAAAAACTCATCCCATATCAAAAATTGTAAGAAATAAAACGCACTAATTATCTACAAACTTTTGCCGACAGACGACTATTAAGTCATTGTTAGTAGTTCTTAATGTACCCCCAATCAAACTGTAAATTTTTTTCGAAACAATTTAAATAAAGAACAAATACATACATACATACATACATACAAGAGAGCTGCACGAGCATACATACACTAGTACTCATCTGGTGGCAGTCTTTCTGGGACAGAAGGCGGCACGTTTGTGTTAGTTTAAAATTATTTTATTTGACAAAATCTGATAGTTTCTGCTAGTGAAGAGTTACCTTAACGTAGCGTACTATTTCTTTGTGGCCGTGTGTGGCCCAGCGGGACTGTTGGGGGGGGGGGGGGGGGGGGGGGGGGGGGGGGGGGGAAAAAAAAAAAAAATTTTATTTTTTTTTTTATAAAATAAATTTTTAAAAGTTGGGGGCCCCGGCGTCTCTCAAAAAAATAAAAAAAAAAAAAAAAAAAAAAAAAAAAAAAAAAAAGTGGGGGGGCCTTGGGGGGGGAAAAACCAATTTTACATTAATTATTTCTTTGATACATGCTCCTGAATCATGATTGGCTAATATGATGCCACATAACTCGAGTTCAGTAGGAAGATTATTGCAAATTTATACGTCATCAGGCAGCAGGTTGTTCTGCTGAACTCGGGCACAGTGACAACTTTGATATTTTGCGACGTATATGGCTTCCTCACTAAAGCACATTTGCAAAAAAGCTATCGTCATCACTGAAAATGAAATTTCCTGTCCTCATTGTGCTACTTCAGCATTTGCATTTTGAAAACAACAAAGTATGCAACAATAAATATGATGATCAATATTAATTTATTTCGGTGCTAGAAATGTAATATCTAATGTGGAAAATCACTTAAAGTTCAACCAAATCAAAATCTTTTCTGTAAATGTTAGAACAAACTATTTTGGCAGCCCCGCGAACCATTGTTTTGCCCAGACCAGAGGTCCAACAGATGGCTTGAGTACACTTTCAAGTACATTATAAGTCTCTACCTTCTGCAATTCATTGTGTTCTCATTGAATTGTTAATAAAAAGTAAAAATTATTTGCAAATTTCAAATTTTTGCCATTTGGCGCGCCCTTAAGTAGTGATGAGCACTTTGCCAACTATCCAAAAAAAAAGGTCGACTATCGAATGGAAAACAGCCAACAATCGAATGGCTAACGACACATCGTAGGTTTACATTGGGCACAGAGCGTCACATTTCAGTGTTAAAGCGCCATTTGAACGGCAAATGCCTTGTAACAGAAAGCGTCTGTCACAGGAATGAGTACTTTTCCATGTGAACACCACTACTCATTTGGCGTCACAGTGTTACTGTGACGGAGGGTGGCACATTTGGGACAACAATTAATTGAGCTGCTGATTCAATAAGTTAGCTCATATGAACTATTTTTCCTGTGACAAGCATATCGATCAAGTTCGTTTTTAAGTCACACTGTGACCACCTTGATTTGATTGTTTGATTTTTTGCGACTTAAAAATTTTGATAAAGTTTCGTATGCGTCATTTATTGCGTTTTCGAGCATTGTAAATATATTAAATTAAATTTGTAAGCTGCAAGAAATGAACGCGCGAAAGGCGAAAGAGCTAGTGGCGTGTGCTGTTATGGAGATGTGGTTGGTGGATGAAGATGATGATGATCCCAGGGCATAGGGCTCATGCTGGGTCGACAACATTAATTTAACTTGAGGGAAAGAGGGCATTTTTGCCAAGTTGAATACAGAGTTACGAAGTATTCCGCACAAATTTAAAAATTATGTGCGCATGGAAGCAGCCACTTTCGATCAGCTCGTATGTTGGGTGATGCCACCTATCAGAAAGCGGCCGGCAAAAGAGTATCAGTGACACTGCGCTATTTAGCTACAGGATCCAGGATGACATCCCTCTCATACGAGTTTAGAATGTCAATGCCAACAATATGTGAAATAATTCCGGACACATGCGATGCTACTTATAAAATATTTGAGACGTCTAATTAAAGATAGATATATATGTTTATTTATTTGATATGTATTTATTGAAGTAGGAGTGGTAGCACCCAATGCTGAAATTACTATCTTTAAGATTCTCCAAGACCATCATACTCTGCAAAGAGATTTGCTCTCCTTCAATTTGGTCAAATTCATCCAGTTAACTTGAATTGACATATCTTCGAATAAACGAAAATTGTATGATAGATAGGCACCGAATTTAGATCAATGGACACGTTGTCTGATGGATATAGCAGAAATGGCATCCGACATTGACTTCATTAACCTGTTTCTGCATATTCCGCCGCTTCGGTATTAGACACAGAGCACATTGATACATTCGCCACAATCAAAGGCTACGTTTTAAATAATTACAGATTCCAGTTACAGCTCCTGACTGACTTAATATTACTAACGGCTTTGAGGATAAGTAGAACTTCTTCTATTGTATTGATGCTTAAGATGGAGAGCCGGTTCTGCAACAACGTAAATAAAAATGAAATTAAGCGTACTGTTAACCTTTAGAACGTTTTTTTTATTTGCTTAAACGTTCTGTTAGGGTCTTATAAACATTCTCTAAAACTTTCAAGCAGATCAGACCATATGTTTTACAAAAATAAACAAAATTAATATTTTTTTCTTATATAAAAAAATTGCTCATCGACCCTCGTTTTTTTAAAAACTCCATGTTTTTTATTTTTTTAATTAAAATACTTCAAAAGAAATAACAAAATCATCGCTATTTTCAAAAAAAAAACGAGAAAGGCAAAGCTAACTTCGTCTGTACCGAAGTTTTGATACACTTGAAATAGCTTGTCTCAACGGTTAGCGACTTCGACCAAACTTCGCAGATCAGCTTAAAAACATTACATATTACCCATGACCGTGTTTAAGAGCAGTAATATTGAGAACAAACCAGTTTTTCTTACTAAAATCCATTTTCCGACCGAACATTTGTATGGCAGCTACAAGAAGTAGTCATCCGATCCGGTCGGTTCCGACATATTAGCAGCGTGCAGTAAAAAGAAGACTCTGTGCAAAGTTTCAGATCGATAGCTCCAAAACTGAGGGACTAGTTCGCGTAGAAACAGACAGACGGACAGACGGACGGACAAAGCTTAATCGACTCAGCTCGTCATGCTGATCAAGAATATATATACTTTATATGGTCGGAGATGATTCCTTCTATGCGTTGCACACTTCTGGGCAAAATTATAATACACTTTTCAAGTGTATAAAAATGGGAAAACAAATTTTTCTTAGAAATTTGTTGTTGAGATTTTTTTTTCCAATTTCTTGACGCATTTTGACCCAAATTTCTTGAGAACTATTCGACCGATTTTGATAATCTTTTTTTCGGTGAAAGCTAACACCCAAAAACATCAAATCAATGTTTGAAATCTATCAAAAATAATTTTCATATCATCGAAAACAGATGTCAAAACTTTAAATGCGATTATTTCAGAACCACTTTTTCCAAAATGGTTGAAAAAATTTTAAGAGAAACTGTTGACCGATTTTCAAATTTTTTTTTTAATTACTCCTAATACCCACCGATCTGGTATGAACTAGAATATTTTTGATCGGTCTTAATATAACGAAGCTAGGACCAAAAGAGTAGGAAAAAAAAGTCGATTTTCGGAATTTTGACTTTGAAACCTCATAACTTCGCTATGTATTGACCGATCAAAAATATCCTAGTTCACATCAGAATTGCATCATTTCTAAACAAAACCTTGTTTTTATTTTCACTTTCAGACAATCGCTTGTTAATATCATTTATAGTTTTTGTGGAATGCAACTTTTGGTAAGCTCTTAAAAAATGACACCTGAAGGTACACAGTACCCTTAAATGCTGGCAGCTTTTGTATTAAATTGTAGACTTATACGATATGTGTTTCGATAACTGTTCCATTTGTCGAGGACGTCTTTATGGTAGCGCCAAGCTGATCTGAAATGCTGCTTCAGCTTGATTCCTTTAAAAAACGATTTTTATAATTTGAACTGGTTACATTCAAGAGGTGTTCCGTCTCCTGCACGGTTTTAATATGCTTAGTCCATTTCACTGTAAGGCCACAAGGCGACCACGATTTATAATTTTTGTCTTCTCCATTGTTTCGATCTCCCATACTGCTCACGAACTGTTTAATGTTCACTTTTGTGAGTAATGTGGCGATTTGTGGCAACGACAACAAGAACTTCTTTGGATCGTCACAGCGCTGTGACATGCAATTTCTGTGACGCCAGTAAAGATAAAAAGTTGTTGAAATCAAAAGAAAAAATAAGTATTATTTTAAAAAAGGATCTGAATTTTTTTTTTCATTTTCAAATATTATTCTACGTGCGATATATTTCATACACGTTCGTTTCGTGGCGTTTACTCAAGTCACGAAACAATGGAAACAGCTAAGTGAATATATTCGCTTTCATTAAAACGCGGCAGGTAGGTACAGAAAAATAATGCTCTCGTTTGCGCCTTGTGGTCACACTGCAGCATAAATCTAAAAGCGGAAAAAATTGTTAATTAATTGACCAGCTTTAAATAGGTTGTGGAATATTGCGTATACTGTTATATGTAAGCATAATTCACTGTCAAGCAACTAGTAATCAACATATCTCGTAGTGTAGTTTGAGTTTTGGATGTGCGAGCAAGAAATACCATGCTGCTGCATTGCTTAGCCTACACTTGTCGCCATCATACATATCACAAACACATTTATGTACATACACAAATCATTTAAAATCATTTCTACCTTGCAGCAGGAGAATTCAACATGCCGCGATATCGTGAATGGGATTTGGCTTGCAAAGTGTACGTGGGCAACTTGGGATCCTCTGCCTCAAAGTACGAGATCGAAAATGCTTTTAGCAAATATGGACCTCTGAGAAACGTTTGGGTGGCACGCAATCCACCCGGTTTTGCATTCGTTGAGTTCGAAGATCGCCGCGACGCAGAGGACGCAACTCGAGCTCTCGACGGCACACGCTGTTGTGGAACACGCGTTCGTGTGGAGATGTCTTCAGGACGCTCACGCGATCGCGGCCGCCGTGGAGGTGCCGAAGGTGGCAGTGGCGGTCGCGGCGCCGCTGGACGATACAGGTAATTTATGGGTTAAACTTGGAAATTTTCATATGTACATACACATATATTTTTGCGCGCCATTTGTCGATTTGATTCACTATAAAACTTTTCTTATTTTTAATGGGTACTCCAAGCTGATCAATTCATACAAATAATTAGAATTGATGTAAAGCGATAAAAAAGTATTCGCCATGCAGTAAGTTTGCGGGACATTCCCCATAAAATCAAGCCCATCTGCTATTGAAATTTCAGAGTTGAACAGGAATTAATATAGAAATTTCGGACTAACATCCTGATATTGCAACCTTTTGTGCTTTGACCCTCGATCTAGCAACTGCTTTTAATTTCGCGGACTCAGAATTCAACTCAGAACAGCAATCACTGATATGCGACAATTCCGCGAATATATGCACTGTCAAAGTAATATTTCTTGGGGTTAAAATAGGTTCGGTTTTCCGTTCAGTTCCTCATACGAGTTTAAAATGGAGTTTAATTCATAAGCCGCTTGCATCGCTGCTTCTAATTTTACCGGTCTGAATGCTGCCTACGAGCGAAAGTGGCCAACACTTACTGCATGGCAAATACTTTTTCTGACCGCAGAGGCCTACATTTTATTGCTAAAACGTTGAGTTGTTGTTAAACGAGTTATCGACATATTTACAGAACTTCTTCTACTACTGCTACCTCTTCCTTCTACAACAAGACAACAACAACAGCAACATCTTCACGATTCACAGCTACAGCTCCTCCGTCACAATCTTCACAGCCAAAACCAACAGCAGGGCGAACAACAAGTTTCTCAACTATAAAGTAACAATGCTAAACGGCCCAGCACTTGAGATGTTCCGTTCAGAAATGCAATTCAAAGAGAATCCCACTGCCATCACAGCACAGCACGCAAGCGTCACAGAATCAATACCATGCACTCTAACCCAAAACACGATTGCAGCTTATAATGATGCAGTATGGCTAATTGCGCGAATAGGATATTTTTGACCCTTTTAAATCAGTTTTCCACAGTGTCCCTTAGCCATCAGATAAGTGGTGCAAGATTTACTTCATGAACAAAAACGGACTACCAGTTATGTTCTCAATTCTAAGATCGAGTTAATTGGCTACATTCTTTCTCTCTTTATCCTGGTCTGCTCTTAACCACTCCCCTGCCCAGTTTTAGTTCCAAATCAGTTAAAAATGTCCTTGCATTCGCATCCGATTCAATTAAATCGGAAAAAAGTCAATCATATTTGGGATTTAACAGTATATAGGAATTTCTCCAATGTCAAATGCGACATTCAAAGAAAAGCAAAACATATGCCAAAACATTATTTTATTTTGACAAAAGGCGAAATTTATAGCTCTCGATTAGCTCTATAATTGGTGCTAAAGTTGATTTTGGGCAATTGTTCGTTTTCAAGATAATTACAAAAAACCAATGTATTCGCATGCGACAAAAGCAGAAGTCGCTTTCAAGGCAAACAGTTCAAACACTGATTTCAGCGGAACCTAAAGGAAAATTTTAATGCGGCAAATTTTAAAATACAGTGCTTGTCCGGAAAGTAATAGGACTATTGAGCCAATCGTTACAATTCTTTAAAAACTTTCAAAGTAGGCTCCTTCTTCGTCGATGCAGCGATGCCAGAGCGACTTTCAAGCATTGAAGGCGTCACGGAAGGCATTCTCCGAAATAGCCTTGAGAGCCGCGGTGCATGCTGCTTGGATCCCCTCTGTCGTCTCAAAATGCTTGCCTTTTTAGGCAAGGAAACAAAAAAAAAAGTCAGTGGGGCCACATCTGGGCTGTAGGACGGCTGCGGAAGCGTTGGGATGCCGCCCTTGATCAGATAGCTGTTCACAAGAAGTCACTTTTCAAGTTCACTTTTGGGACCATCTTCGCGCACACCTTGCGCATGTTCAAATGCACCGTCACAATTGGGTGTGTTTCAGAAATCTATAGAGGTTTTCGTATAAACGTTTGCATTTCATATTAATGTAATATTAATGTAATCATATTAATTATTTATTTCCACATAATCTAGTAGGCGGTCTGTTTCTTGGCACTTATCAAATAAAGTAGTCCAAGTTTAGTTCGAAGTGCAATCGTTTATACGAAAATCTCTAGAGATTTATAGAACACCCCTGAATGTCATGAACCACAGATTTTAGTAAATTTAACATCTGGGCAATTAAACGAATACTTAGTCAACGGTCTGAGTTCAAAACTTTGCGCACACGAGTCACATGGTCGGTGTTTGTCGAAGGTATTCCAGCACGGTCTTCTTCGGCGACCTCTTCCCGGCCCTCCAAAAAGGACTGGTGCCTCCGAAACACACCACTTCTTGCTAAAGCAACATCTGGGTAAGCCTGCTTAATCATATCAAACGACTCTGTCGTAAATTTTCCGAGTTTCACACAGAATTTAATCGCGTACCTCTTGCCGGCTTGCACCACTCACAGAACCGAATAATTTCAACCGGGTAATGAATAGTAAGATTTTCTTACATTAGTTTAGTTTAATTTTTTCCCCATAAGAATATGTTAAACATTATTAGGCCTTAAATTGTTTGACTTCTGCTGATATTTATGTGGAAATGCCCATATTCAATTACAAATTTTTTATTGACAATTCTATTCAATTATCACGCCGACCATTTCTACAATAAAGATTCTGAGTATGCTTATAAAAGATCTTAGGAATACAAAACGCTATAACTGATAGGTACACGAAGAAATATATCCAGATTTAGGTGTTAAAACGGTTTTACGATCGAACATACGCATGCTTTTTTAAATTATCCTTAAATTATAATAATAGAATCAATTTATTTAAACTTTTGAGCTTAGAAAAGAGCGTCATTGGATCAATATTTGGTTAAATGTTCATTATACAAAATTTTAAACTCTCAGTCATTGGGTACTGGCTTCTGGAAACACCTCCAAAAAATTTACTCGCTGTGGTCAGAAAACCTGATAGCTTCATCTGAAATCAACAAATAAAATTGAATCTGCTAGTGGGGATTTATATTATAATTTTAACCCACAAATTATCCAATTCTGTTCAAATGCAACTATTGGGTCGTTCACTAAGTAATTTGTTTGATAAGAACATCTTTACCGTTATATATTTGAACAGCTGATATAGTAAGGTTTTTTTTGGAGGATGCACCACCTCCTGGAATTCCTTTTGAAGCCGATGTGGATAAAATAAAGTCCGTTGGTCGATGCAAATCGTCGAATAACAACCCGAAAGATTGCTTAAAGTTTAAATTTATGTAACGCGACCGTTCACAAGCACATGGAAACAAACGTCTAGGATTAATTTCAAAGCTTGACATATGGGTTCCTCATGTTCTTACAAAACGAAATTTGGGAACTTTTTGCAGCTTGAATGGGATGTGCTGCCACACCCACCATATTCTGCAGACTTGGCACCTTCGGACAATTACTCGTTCCGGTCTCTGCAAACATTTTTGAATGGGAGAACCTTCACCTCAATTCAGGACGACTTTTACCGAAACTGTAGTTTCAAATTTTAAATTAGTTTTAAATAAGTATAGGCAAAGAATTAAGTAAAATTAAATTAAGTCTCTTTTAGCTTTTTAATACTTCGCTAAGTATTTCTCCTCCAATTCAAAACCTTCCATTAACTATTTTTTTTAAAGTCTCCCATAATAGGAGTCAGTTTTATAGAAAAAATTACGGGTCCGATTCCGAGAGGAATCATTTTCACAATAATATAATATTCTCTGAGTGGATAAAATAATATTGAAAATTACACTCTTACAATTCCAATCATCTTTTTATTTTCTTTTAGTTCTATGTACCTTTGATATTGAATTAGTTTTGTGACAATGGTCGGCATATTAGATTGTGTGACAGAACTTGTATTGGCTGCCGTTAGTTCAGAGCTTGGCGTAAAGCCTTCTGGAAATCAATAAGACAACACAAACTATTTGATATATTTGACTTCGCTTTGCATTGCATTAGTTAATGATTTGTAAAATTCATTTTGTTTATGCAACAATTATTTATAGGAAAGCATAACCGATTTTTTTCAGAGGTATCCCAATTCCAAACTACAAAAAAAAAACTATTTTAGCATTCTAAAGTGCATTAGCCAAAAAATTAATACGAAAAATTCATTAAGCAAAAACACTGCCAAAGATTTTAAATATTTTATGGAGACTTTTAAATTAATTAGTTTTGAAGTGTCCAAAAGTATTTGTTTCCTTGTGCTCGAGGGTATTAAGCAGTAGTTATATTTGAAAATATGAGGTCCAAAGTGAAGTGAAAATAAGGTCAATGTTGACCAGTCTGTATTAAAAGAGCACTGACAGAGTATTAAGATTGTGTTAAGTTATAACTGTGCATAAGCTGATAGTAAAACTAATGCTTTTGACCATATTTTTAAACCGACATCTTCGCTATTATCTGATTTTCATGACTAACTTGTGTATGTGTGTTAGTGGCCGCGTGTGGCCCAGCGGTTAGTGTGCTGGACTGCTGGGCGGGAGGTCGTGGCTTCTCGATCCCTCCTCGGAACATCAAATAAAAAGAGTTTTTTTCTTTCTTTAGAGCTATTGGCGCCAGCTGTAAAGTAACTAGCCATGAAAAATCAAATTCTCAAACTATGCGTTCGGATTCGGCTTTAAACTGTAGGTCCCTTTCTCTTGTGCGATAAATTTGAAAGCACACACGCCAAGAAATTGAGAGAAGCTTGGCTTGGCCCCTTTGAGGAGCTGTATAGTTAATTTTACAATTTTTACTTGTTTATGTGAGTGAAATCGTAGTTGGCAGGATTGCTTTTCTTACAGGCTTCAAGTGATTTATCAAATTCCGCTCAATTTTCAAAACTAATTCTGTATTAGTTCCAAAACGTTCTCATTTCCGCGTTCTGAATTCCACGTACAATAAATCCGTAATTACTTTTATCAACCAGTGTATGTAACAAGGCTGAAGATATTTTATATCGATATCATAAAGCAGTTCATCACCATCAACAGCTAAGACGATCCGTCCATCCGTCCGTATGTATGAACTTCTAGATCTCAGAGACTAGAACAGCTTAAGCAACCAAATTTTACGAAATCGATCTTACAATTTAAACTCACATTTGTGTACCCTTTCAGAGGGTATATTATACAGATTTGTGTGTTGCAAAGAAGGAAGCACTTCCGATCTTATTTTACATATTTTTAGTTTGTTTGATATCATTGCTCTTTTAAAAGTAAAAACTGAAAACGTCGTAAATTAGAGGAGGCAAAGAACTAACAACTATTTTAATCTAAGATTTTTAATATCGAGAAAATTTTTCGTTTTTATCAAAATATATCCACATTTTCCATATTAATATCAAAAATTTCATCTTAGAGCAAATCAAGAACTTGTTTGGTTTTTCAGTAACGTCATTCAATGCAACTTACATTAAAACAAATTTCATTGAAAAAGGTTACTTAATGTGGCATCAGACCCACAAATGTAAACAGACCTCGGTCAGCACGCGTTTATGCGAATATCTCGTAAACCTGTCGCGCTGGGGGTAAACGGGCAATTGATTTGAATTCAGCGACCAAAAAAATACATATGGAAAGTTTTCTATCTTCATTTTTTGCAAACATTTTGTGTTTCAGTGGACTCTGTGGAGATACTGGTTTGTACCCCCAATTGGCCAAGTTAAACCAACCAAATGAAAAAACAAGGCGCGCGAATAAAATTATATTGTTTAATGATTGAGTTCACGAATGCAAGTGAAGCTCGCCTGCTCTTTACAAAATTCGAATGCTTTGCTAATGCGCTGCTGCGACTGCGCTACGGCTAAGCATGTATAAGAGAACATGCTTAGGCAGCCGCGCAGCTGCAATTTCTAAATACAGAGCAGGCGAGAAGAGAGAGAGATAACATAGAATATTTGGGCAAACAATGTTGGTGGCAGATGGCCCTTTAGTTTATTTATGTTGGTAAGTTGCGCTTTACATGGGTGGCGTTGCGCAGGGGTTCTGCTCCGAACAGACTCTTTTATAAAATTTTGATTAAACTATTGTAAACAAGTTTTTTTTTCCTAGCCCTCCCAAAATTTCACAGGCATCAAAATAGTTAGACCGGAGCACAGCTGAATATGTTAATTTTTTTATTGTTCAGTTAGTGAAAGCTTATAAAAATAATACTTCACTTTCAACTTGCGCCCTCGTTTCCTTAGATTTACGTTCACCAGAACACAAATAAATTCCAGCTTCGAAATAATTTTGAGAAAGTGGAATTGAGCGTCAGGCTGATTAAATCGATTTTTTCTGAGATGCAAACCAATTGGTAATGTGGAATGATTCGATTTCGTAGTTTGCTCCACTTAAAACCGCGTATTCGCTTTACCCTATGTTTTTATACCCTTGGAGAGGGTATATTAAAATTGTCCGGATGTTTGTAACGCATAGAAGGAAGCATCTCCGACCACATAAAGTATATATATTCTTGATCAGCGTGACGAGCTGAGTTGATATAGCCATGTCCGTCTGTCCGTCCGTCCGTCCGTCCGTCTGTTTCTATGCTATCTCCTCCGTCAGTTTTAAAGCTATCGTAACCAAACTTTGCACGAAGTCTTTTGGGCAAATATGCTGCACATTTGTCGGAACCGGCCGGATCGGATGACTGTAGCATAAGGCTGCCATTGGAACGATCGGTTGAAAAAATTTTAGTGAGTTTTTTTTCAATACTTAAAATCTTTATTTTATCTCAATAAGTTACGGTGGTATAAAAGTTTATTAAAATTTTTTTCAAACGTAAAATAAATAAATAACTTCAATATTTAAGGATAATCATATCGTGATTTATAGTTTGTAGTATATAAGAGAGTTTGATCAAATTCGTATGAATATATCGTAAAGCTGCCAAATAAAAAACTGGCAGAAATATATCATGCTCCAAGGGTATATAAACTTCTGTCGAGCCGAAGTTAGCTTTCCTCTATTTTTTTTTGTTTCGGTTCGGTTCAGTGGTTTAGGATATTTCGTCGGACTGCTTATAAAGTCTTTGTCGGATGGACAGGGATTTATCAACTCAAAAATTGCTTTAACACATACGATCACCTTCACCAGCTATTAGCGCCAGCTGTGAAGTAACTAGCCATGAAAAAGCAAATTCCCCAAGAGATTAAGAGAAGCTTGGTTTGGCCCCGTTAGAGGAGCTGTATAGCCAATTTTACATTAACCATTGATTACACTAGTTTACAGCCAAAAAGACCCATTTCTCCTGAAATTTTTTTTGGTGCACTTCGTAGAAGTGCTTTTCATTAGTAGAAAAAATAAAAATTAGTTTTTTTTTGATTTTTTTATATTTTTTCTATGCGTTTAAAAATGAAATTTCTTGAATTTTTGGCAAAACATTAAATTTTTTGAAATGTTTTGGTTTATTGTATCCAAACTATTAAGCCGATTTAAAAACATCAAGAACAAATTCTACGCAATTACTGGCAGTTCAATTGCCTTTCGATTCATTTCTTGCTTGACTCTATCTGACAATTATGAAGTCAGATATGGCTTAAAATGTAAGAGCACCTACCGAGAAAGTGAAAAAATTCATATTTCAAAAACGGAGCCATGAAAAAATTTTTGAAATCGATTTTTGAAATCACCATTTCAAACTAAACTACAAAAATATTTCAGTCGAAATGGGTCATTTATTTATTTTTGTAAACTAGTGTTATTATCAAAAACATATATAGGGTTTTGGTTATTTAATCTGCAACAACAAAGTGTACTGAGAAAAAATAATGACATCACCAGCCCAGTCCCAGGTCATGAGATTAAAAAAAATAAAATAAAACAAGTAAGAGTGTTGCGGTCGAGTGCCCCGACAGCAAAATACCCTGTTCCAAGTAATGTGGTTCCTATAGCTTTGAATTCCTTTTATTTTAAAATTTATTTGAATAAATGGGGAGGCGCACTTGCATATCTTCGGTGTTTTTGCTCGGATCTTATAGTGGTATACAGAACAGACAGATATTGGGCCTAACTGAATATATATTAAGTCACTAGGCTCAAGCATAAAAATTGTAACTCTGACAGTTTTTCGCGGTTAGAAGAAGGAGGAGGAGGAATTTGCCAAATCTGGAGCAAACTTGATCTGGGTACAGTATACACCTACATACATGCAAAAATTTGTGGCTCTACCTCTTATAGTCTCTGAGATCAACGCGTTCATACAGAGAGAGACACAGTTTTTCGCTGCTAAAAGATGGAGGAGGTGGAATTTTCCAAATCTGAAACAAACTCGATGTGGGTACAATATACACCTACATACATGCCAAAAATTGTGGCTCTATCTGTTACATTCTCTGAGATCGACGCGTTCATACAGACAGACAGACAGACGGACAGACAGACAGACGGACATGGCTAAATCGACTCGGCTGTTGGTGCTGATCAAGAATATATATACTTTATGGGGTCGGAGGTGCTTCCTTCTGGCTGTTACATACATTTGCACAACTTCATGATCCCCTTTTTCTCATTTTCAATGAGAACAGGGTATAAATAGATAAGATACTTTTGAGTTATATTGCACAATCAGCTGTTCTCTCTATCTTGGTAGCTGTGGTGTAGGTGGTAAGGCATGAGACTGAAAGTCAAACATACCTGGGTTCAAGTCACGGTACGTACAAAAATGTTTTTTTTTATATTGAAAAAATATCAAGTTATCATGATAAGCACACAAACGTGTGTTCACTACAGTTGAAGATAAAATTTAATTTTTAAACAAATTACTTGATAACCTATTTGACGTGAAAACTCTAATACACTTTACGGGAGAGATATAAGAAGTTGAACTTATGTCATATATCTCAGTCTGAAATCTTGTTTGAATGTTAATCTTAGGGCTCTATTTATTGATAAAAGTTTGGCTTTTTAATCAGAGTCCGGTACGTTCCTATCCACTGTGTACACAAGAGCGCTCTGCTGCAGCGACGTGGACACACTGACAGTTAACGAGCTTATACTGCTCTCTTTTGCAACAACAATGAGGGAGCTCTGGCGTGGCTAAACACACACACGCAACGGCAAAATGAGAATGTCTGCTTTGTCTTTGTATCTTAGCCCGATTACATTTAGGAAAAGAATTGTGTCTGCCAGTTACAAGGTTTGAGATTAAATGACAACCAATTCTTCTTTAGGATCGACTTAAATTTTAAAGTGACGGACCAAACTACTTTTTTAATTTGTTGCATAATATATTGTAGTTTTTATTATTATTTTTTGTACTGTCATATGCATATACTCAAGGTAGACCCTGCTGTCAGATTGGTTATGCTTTCGCCTTAATAATATAACGTACATTGGATTTCTCGAACGATAATCACCATTTAATATCGCCAACAAACATCATCGCAACGTCAGCGTAGCTGGAACAACTTCATCTAAACATCAATCAAGCTGCTTGCATCTACAATACAATAAGTACAACCAACCGTTGCCCTTTCCACCACCCAGAGAGATCCCAACTTCACTCCCCTGCTCAGTAAATCGTCTCGTTGCAACAAACTCAGCAATCAACCAACAACCACAATCTACAGAACTTCCACATCTTAGTGTACACTGTATGGTATTTAACTGAAATTTTTAAATCGAACTCTAACTTTCAGCCTTATAGGAAATACGAATTAGGATGCGTTCACACACATTGGCAGACTGACGTATTTTTTGAATGTTCCAATAAATATTCAGAAAAATCTGTCACAATTCCCATGTGTTCTGAACAGACTGCCAGATAACTGGCATACAAATATATCTGGCAATTTGCCAGTGTGTGTGAACGCACCTTTAGGTTTAATTGCATTAAGATCTGTTACGTTCCTCTAACCACTTTGGCTCTTCTGCAAACGATTTACTTTCAGATCCCGCTCGCCACGCCGTTCCCGTACACCACGCAGTCGAAGCTTCTCTCGCGATAGACGTAGTCGCTCCGATTCCAGAGATCGTCACTAAAATTTGCCCCAAAGGATATAATATTTCTTTGTAGCATATATAATAGAATAGCAACGATGATTTCTTTTCTCCCTTGACATAACATTAAGACTTATCAATGTTCTTGATTTGGATTGGCCCCAACCCACTGTATATTATGGTATGATGCGACATCCCAAATTGTTGGATGAAGCAATTCCATTTTCACTTAAAGAACATTTTTTATTCAATAAAGAAGTACAATCTGCATGTTCATAACTATATTATTTTATTATTTTCATGGAGAATGGCAAAGTAGATTTTTCCCAACTCTCATGCGAAGTTAAGTTGGAGAATCTGCGTCTGTGTGAAAAGCACGAGTGACTTCGGTCATATGGCTGATGATGTCACAAAGTTTACAAAAATGTAAATTACACTACAACTATTAGTTAAAATAACATGCTATTTTCGATACGTTACACTACTTTACAGCCAAAACTACACATTTCAGCTGAAACGATTTTTATACCACTGCAAAGCGTATTTTAAAATTGTCCAGATGTTTGTAACTCATGTAAGGAAGCATCTCCGACCACATATGGTATATATATTCTTGAGCAGCATGACAAGCTGAGCCATGTCCTTCCGTCTGTTTCTATGCTATCTCCTTCCTCAGTTTTAAAGCTATCTTGACCAAACTCTGCACGAAGTCTTAAGCTACAAATACGCTGCTCATTTTCGGAACCGGCCGGATCGGATGACTAAAGCGTATAGCTGCCATAGGAACGTTCGTTCGAAAAACTAGTTTTGTTGGAAAAAACTTTCTTGTTTTCAATGCAAACGGCTCCAAATCTCGCGTTTTTAAGTTTTCTATGCTTTCACATAATTCCACCAAGTTTTTTGAAAATCGGACAAATATAGTATAGCTGCCATGCAAAAGATAAGTCTGATAAAAGTCTTAAGGCCTGATTCCAGATGACATAAATTTTTATTTCGGCACAATACTTCATTCAAATAAGAATGCTTTGCAACAGCATCCAGATTGGCTTTAGCAAGAAAAAATTTTTTGTCCTCAATGCTAGCGCTCCCAAACTTGTTACTGACCAATATTATATTTTACCACACAATTCTGTCAAGCTTGATCCAAATCGGATGCCCATACAACGATCGGTCGAAAAAGTAGTTCTAGAGAGAAAACCTTTTTTGTTTTTAATGGAATCGTCTTAATACTTTCCAGTTATGCATTTTATCTGTTTCAACACACTTTTGGAGAGTTTGATCAAAATCAGATGAATATATCGTATAGCTGTCTTATAACAAACTGGCTGGCATATATCATGCTCAAAAGGTGTGAAATCTTCGGCCAAACCAAAGTACCAAAAGTAAACAGAGTATATTAAGTTTGTGCAAAAGTATGTAACAGGGAGAAGTATTCGTTTCCGACCGTCTCACAAACAGATCTTAGAGATGGTAAGAGATAGAGGTTTGACATGCATGTGAAAAATGCTTCTTATACCTGCGGGCAGATCAAGTTTGTTTTAAATTTTTGTCACACCCCCGCCCGCCCCCGCAATTTGGAAAAAATCGTTATATCTGCCAAAGTTTTGTAAATAGATGATTCTTACCTTCTGGAGATAGTCATTAGCAATATGCCTCGATACGCCGAAGAAATAATAAAGATCGGATGAGCCGTTTTTAAGTAATGAGCAAAATGAATAAAAAAAACCAACTACGCATTTCATTCAACAAAGAGAGAGAGAAACTTAGAGATGAGCACAGCGGCAGCGCTGCATTCAGCTCCTATTCTGGGTACAGAGTATGTAATAGTCGGGCTTGACAGACTTTCTCTTTTACTTCTTTTCTAGAACGTGTTTATTGAGTACTCAGCCACATATACATATAACCAAGCCCAGGGTGGTACTGGACACTATTGTCTGTTTCTTCTCCATGCATTGTGCCCAGAAGTTTACTGTTAAGCCCTATGTGGCCCAACCAGACTGTAGCATCGTCTCTTATCCAAAACTTGCCGTACCTGAGGAGAAAATTTCGGTGAAGCGGGCCAACGCCTTTTTTGTCATAAATAAGACAGGAAAAGGGATACTTTCTGATTGTAAAGATTCCCCCACGCGACATGATGTGATCCATGACTGAGATACCTGCTATCGATTTTGGCTATAATAGCATTAAGAAATCCCTGCCCGCATTAATGCAGATAGCAAACAGTTTCCCCCCAATAAACTGACCAATCCAACTGCGCGAGCAAATAGCCCAGGCCGGATTCACCGAAGGTCTGGTTTCCATCCATCTGATCCATCGAAACCATGCCGGCCTGTCTCATGTATAGACAGCGGATTTTGCATATATTTTAACAGATTTTAATCTTAGTACTCACCAGTGGCGTGCCGACCGGGACGGAAGTCAACTTAGCCGTCCCCTCCCCCTTGAATCGTTCTAAATTTTAAACTTCTTTCTATATTTAAAATTAATTTTTTCTTATTTTTTGCATCTAAAACTTCTCTGTAAAATAAAAGGGGACTTTTTAACTCCAAAATAACTTTCTTTGAGCTCTGCCTGCAGAGGTTTTTACTGGAGGCTGATAAACAGTGCCGCTCAACTGAATAGGTTTGACTTTTTTTTAGGTTTGAAACGTTGTATCTTCTTAACAAGCACTCCGATTTGAGCGAAACAAATTTTGTTGTATAAAGAAATCAATCATTTGTGAAATAGCAAAGTTTCTGTTCTTTCTGTTCCTTTATATAAAAACAAAACTAACAGTTCTTATATTATTTTTTTTTTTTTTTTCCAAAAACATAACAAACGAGAGCGTAAGTTAAAGTCGGCTCTAACCGACTTCGATATACCCGTTACTCATGAAAAAACATGTTTAACAGTGTTCCCGCGTTCCTTAATGTGACCATCCAAAAAGTATGCAACATTTTTTTAGGGTGGTAGCGAAGAGGGCTTGGTTCACTTTTTTTGCTTATAACTTGAGAATCGATCTTTATCATTTCTTCGGCAAATCGAGTCATTTTGCTAATTACTAACTATCTCTAGAAGGTATGAATCCTCTATCTTTAAAACTGTTGGAGATATAACTTTTTTACTAAATTGCGGGGGCGGGAGGGGGCGTGGCCAAAATTTGAAACAAACTTTATCTGCGTGCAGATAAAAGAAGCATTTGTCCCATACATGTCAAACCTCTATCTCTTACCATCTCTGAGATCTAGGTGTTCATACAGACGGACGGACGGACAAGGCTAAATCGACTCGGCTGTTGATGCTGATCAAGAATATATATACTTTATATGGTCGGAAATGATTCCTTCTGCCTGTTACATACATTTGCACGACTTTAGTATACCCTTTTTACTCTACGAGTAACGGGTATAAAAATCTAAATTTTTTTGGCTCAATTAAATAGGTTTGACCACTAAAACTATTAAACATAAGTCTATGAAGCAAAATTTCAAGGCACTGGGTAACTTAATTAATAAAGGACACTGTTTTAGCATAATTTAGTATTTGATATGCCCACCCTTGTTATACCCTTGCAAAGGGTATTATAATTTTGCCCAGTAGTTTGCAACGCATAGAAATATTCATTTCCGACCCTATAAACTATATATATTCTTGATCAGGGTGACGAGCTGAGTCGATTGAGCTTTGTCCGTCCGTCTGTCTGTCTGTTTCTACGCAAACTAGTCTCTCAGTTTGAAAGCTATCGAGCTGAAACTTTGCACAGAGTCTTCATTTTACTGCACACTGCTAATATGTCGGCACCGACATATATTATACGCTTTTATACAGATTTGGAAGTTTTTGTCGGATGACTATATCTTATAGCTGTCATAGGAACTATCGGTCGAAAAGTGGGTTTTATTTGGAAAAATCGTTTGCTTTAATGCTGGCGTTCTTAAACTCTGATGTATTAAAACATTTGCAAGGGTACAAAAACTTCGGCCAAGACGAAGTTAGCTTGGTCTTCTCGATTTTATTTATTTCAAACATACGGTTTGGTAAGGTGGTTTGGTAATATTTTACAATTTCATTTAGTGAAATTGTTGAGCATTGTTAATTGCTTCAACAAGGGTCCCAGAGTCAATAAATTGTCTTCCTCCTTCGTATACTCTGATGGACCAAAGTCCCCAAATGTTCTCGATTATGTTAACGTCAGGGGAGTGAGGCGGCCACTCGAGCAATTTGATGTTTTGATCTTTAATTCACAGTTTTACAACCCGAGCGGTATGGATGGGAGCGTTGTCATGTTGGTACGTCCATGGAATATGACCATAAATCTCCGAAAACTGACGAAAAGCCTTTTGGAGCACAGTCTTGTACACATTTGCGTTCATCTTCAAGGTGACAAACTGGAGCTCGCATGTTCCATAACACGATATGGCTCCCCACACCATTACTCCACCTGCACATGAGTGATGACGACTTAAAAAACATTCTTCCTTTCGCATATCGTGGAAAGAGTAATTATAGCCATTCGGTCCATCGACGTTGAACTCTTTTCGTCGGAGAAAACCCCCGTCTTCCACTCCTTGTTCCACGTCATGTGTTCTCGAGCAAACCGATGCTGTTGTTGCATATTTTTTTCCTCCATTTATTATTTTCCATAGTCAGCTTCATTTCGAAGAAAATTACTCACAACGTTTTGACTTCGACCGATTTTCTTGGCTATTTCATAGTGTTTTAAACCAGAATCAATGTAGCCTTTTAATTGACCTTTTTTCAAAATCGGTTAAACGTTTTCCGCGGCCCATTTTACAAAAAACTCATAGTAGTTGCTTATAATTTTGGAATTCAAAAGAATTCAACTCTTTTCATTAACGCAGTCAATCAAAAAGTAAAGTCAAAAGTGTCAAACCTATTCAGATGAGCCATAAATAGAGCACACATTTAGCGAATTTCTCGACGAAAGCAAAATTCTGAATTACCGTTGCATTTGTCCCGTTACTTTTTTCTTGCATATAATGAGTAAACAAATGAAGGTTCAAAATAAAAAGAAAAGATAGAAAAAAATTCAATTGGAGCAAAGAAAGAGGGAAAAATGTGAGCAGGGTTTTTCAAACCTATTCAGTTGACCGGCTCTGTAATTGGACGAGTTGGACTTCGTATTTTGGAAACATAACATAACCCAAACTAAGGAAGTCAATCCGTTCGATCTCAGTGGCAAAGATGCATAAGTTTGGAAAGAGAACATGAGAATGTCTTGCCTTGACCTAAGAAATTGAAAGAAATTCGGAACTATGAAGAATGAATATAAAAATATAATTAGGTGTTTCTTAATTGTTCTTTTATAATTGACACTATAAATTTGTTTTTTTTTCTTCCATCTAACAAAGGATTAAATAACTTATTCTGTATTGATTAAAAAGTATATTTGAAAACAACTTTCTGATTTTGCTCATGTGATAGAAATTTTTGGTTTTTAATATGAATAATGTCGTTATTTTTTGATAAAATTAATTTTTTTTAATTATTGTTCAGGTGACACAACCTTTGGTTTCATAAGAAACTTTGAAAGCATACTACAAATCTGCACTCCCCTGCATACACCCTTGATAACATAATCAATATATATGACGGGCTTTATAGGAAGTAGCAGGATGAAATAGTGGAAGATATGGAATGCCTAACATCTTTGATTCAGTCAAACACAAAGTCTAAAAAAGCCAGCATTTTTGACTCCGTCCATTGTAGACCACTGATCTTTAATCCCCATAAACTCACTCGTAAACTTTCAAAAATACGTTCAATAAATATTTATTTTATTACTAGATATTGAAGTGCAGAAACTTGCAACGTTCTCCACGTTAAAATAACAGCAGAGTCTAAATAACCTTCAGAAATACAACTATGTTTTAATTTAAGACAATAAACAATACACATTTCGTAATTATTTGCCGCCACTGAAATATGCTGCACCTGAAATTTGCAGCTCCAAAAACTTATCCATTTAGCCGGAAATGTGCCTCGTTATTGAACAAAATTCGACTCGAAAACAGCGGTGTTTTATTGACAATAATAAAGTGTTGATGGCAGTTGCACAATTCAGAACAGAATTCTGGCATTTACTACAATGAAGTTATAGACAAGCATACGAAATATTTCAAAAACTCTCCATTTCATCAAAAAATTTAATATTGAAACAATTGATTGAAAACAAAGAAGATTTTCTACCAGGACATTTTTAAGACATATCTATCATATGGCAGCTATATAATATAGTTGTCAGATTTTTTCAAGACGTTTCCACTGGATAAAAAAAGTTTTTCTTAATACAACTAATTTTCCGACCGCTACATACAAGCGGTCATGCGGGGATACTTAGTACGTAAAATGGGTCTTGAACGACTCCCACTAATCAGATAACGGTGTATAGGGGCTATAGGCATTTGATCCGTTCGGGTCGACAAATGGGCAACGTATTTGTATTACAAGAGTTTGTGCAAATGTTGTTAACGACAGCTATAAAACTGAAACAGAAGACACCATAGATACAGACAGACATGGCTAAATCATCTCAGTTTGTCATGCTGATCAAGTATGTGGTCGAAGCTGCTCCTTTGTATGTTTTAAGAACATTTGGATAATTTTAATAAACTCTCTGGAGGGTATATTTTATATTCAGGCTTATGCTGATTCGTTTTCAGTATATTTTTGGTGGTTCAGGAGGTTGAGTAGAAATCAATTGGAAGCAGTTGCGTTAAGTATTTTACGTAAAGACGGTGCGTGCTGGATGCAAATTTATTGTAAATGCATTATTTTGTCCCGGCCAAATAATTGGTATAATCTAAACTTTTTTTACAATTGTGATTTGGCGACAATTCTAATTGTAGATGTATATTCTCCGGCTCGAGGTCAGGTTAATAGAAAATCATACACAAAACGTTTTTTCTACTTACCTGACCTCGAGCCGGAGAACATACATCTAAACTTTTCTTATTTCATTAAAACTTAAAATGTTTGTGTTCAATCAGTCAAACTAAATCTGTTCCGGTCCAGCAATTCCACAAAGCTCGTAGACTTCGACTGCAAAGGCAGCCATGATCTTAACTCATTCTCTTTATGAGATTTCCATAGACTGCGCCGCGTTCTTTTTATTTAGAAATATAACCCTGATTTTCGACAGTACAAGAGATGATACGAAAATTGAAGATCAGATAACCCTAGCGGCTGCGTTGATCAAATTGCAATCAGCTTGTTCCAGCAAAATGGTGTGCTCGCCGCACATTTTATTACGTGAGATTTGACGTGCTACTGTACAACTTTTCTTAGAAGTATTCTTGAATAATAATATAAACAGGCGCACAAGTGTAAAAATATTATTATGTATACTAACAAAAGGTACACTTTAAACTTACTAAAAGACGCAACACAAATTCGTTGCACATTTCGCACTGGAATACATCTTACGTCTGGTCATTGTTGCCTTCAGTTCAAATGAGGAGAGGGCTTTTAGCCACCGGACCAGAGAGTCCGGACTAGCGCATGCGGTATGTGTTTGATTCTTGTATTTCGGACAGCTCGCCCTTGAACTGGATATCGATGACAAAGTCCAAGTCGCGATTATTGCGTTCGTTGGGTTTCATTTGGAACGTGCCAGATATTTCCTCGTTTTTCTTGGCGGTCAGGTGATCGTCCAAATAAAACACCGTCTGCTTCCAGTGTGTGTAGGTCGAGTCTGGGGATGTGCTGAAACCGAGTCGCTTGTGGCACTTGGTGAACTCTATGTTGAAATACGTGACCAAAGCCTGCACAAAGTCGTTGCGCTTAATGGTTAAGTTGAACTTGGATGAGAAATTCAGATCGGCCTTCTGCACTGTGTACAGGTCCACCTCCTTGACCATGCAGGCCGTAGATACCACTTGCTTGGGATCCACAACATCGACCAGCGGCTCGGTGACGGCCACTTTGCGTATGCAACTCATGTCGAAGCCATAAACATCGTCCCACCAGTTTATCTTTTCGTCCTTGTATTGCCGGTCTTCAATAGCAGTGATGTAGAGCGTCCCCCTGTCCGGGAACATCATGCCGTTGGGTTTCAGCCATTTGTCGCGAGCATAAAGCACCGTGTCCAGCATAGACTCATAGAAAAGGCAGTAACTGCGATGACATGGTACAAGATGGTTAAGGTGATATCTTATACGGGGACATTGACTTACCCCATCCATTCGGAAATGATTATGTCCACCTTTTCAATACCATTTGGCAGCTCAATTTCTTCAATCTTGCCCTTTACCACCTTTATGACATCCTGCAAGTTGTTATCAAGAACAACTTGTCTCGCGAACTCAATAATGTTTGAGCAATCTACGGCAATGACTTTGGCCGCACCGGCTTTGGCAGCAAACATAGACAGAATGCCGGTGCCACAACCCACATCCAACACGGTCTGAAAAGGGGATTCATTGTTAAGCAGAGTGCCAAACATAGGATAACTTTCCCTACCTTGCCCTGAAACAGATGCTTGTTATGGTACATGGCGTTGCGGTAGGTGACGGTCCGCACCTCATCCTTGAGCATCTCCTCGTGGATTCCAAAATGTGCGTAAGAGTCAAAGTAATAATCCCGCGATGTCATTTCATCGGCATTGGCGCTGGCTCCATCAGCGCCCACTTTTTCCTTTAACACATTATTGGCATTAGGTGTGAGACCGGCACCGGCCGCAGTCTCAATGCTCGACTCCATGGCTATATCTGTAGTAGACTTTGGAGGGAGGAATGGACGAGATGGAGCTTAGTTGCGCTCACAAGCTGTAAATCAAACACTGACATACCATTACTTTGTATTTGGCTTACTGTTGTATGCTAAAAATATGGCTGCGATGTACAATCGTATAAAATCCTGGTCTGGTCTGCTCTGCGTCTGTCGTTTCCCTCCCAAACACGCGAAAAGTATTGCAGATGGCAAGTTATCGATAGTTGATAGTCAGACCAGCGTGCGTTTTGTGGTATTCGATTATGTGGGGTCTTTGAACTGTTTCGCTTAAGACAAATTCGATAACGGCGTTAATTCACAAAATCACAAAATATTAATTCTTTTATTTATCCATAAATTAAATTGTTGAAAGTAGAGTGTATGGAACTTTTTAACAAATATTTGAATGGAGAAACTGTGAAACACAACGAAATGAATTACGAGCTAACAGCAAAATATGCGTCGACAACTTTTCACTCAGCTGTCATTTTCAATTCCGACTAGGGTCTGTTTATCTTTGCGCATCAGTCAAATTTTTGTGGATTGATCCAATAGGGGAAACTCGACTGTCATTTTGTCGAGAAGTGTTGTTTGTAGGGGTGTTCCTGCAAGTGTTTTTGATTCTGATTTTAATTTTAGTTTCGATGTGACCAGATAATCTGCGGAAACTCAACGAACTAAAAAACATGTTGATTATCGTCAACTTGGTCGAATAGTAGTGGTATATATTTATTTAACGGCTTGGCTTTGTTTAGCCAAGTTGTGTAAAAATGTTTGCAAAGTGTACAAAGAAGACTTATGCTCCAGTTTTACATTGATACATATAACGAACTTGGATCAAGAACTTCAAAACATTTATAAATTAGCTTAC
The DNA here is from genome assembly GCA_018904235.1 of Lordiphosa stackelbergi. Classification (NCBI taxonomy): domain Eukaryota; kingdom Metazoa; phylum Arthropoda; class Insecta; order Diptera; family Drosophilidae; genus Lordiphosa; species Lordiphosa stackelbergi. The sequence goes on along the minus strand of JAEIFU010000091.1, from coordinate 109,221 downwards.
ATTTAATATACAACATCTTAACTGTTTACATTATGCGTCCCTAACATAGCCAGATGCTTCACTTTCTTCAGGTTACTCCACCCACCTTCCCCGCTCGTCACGGAATAGTGGATCTTCCACCTTCCGATTGTGATTAAGCATATTGGACTATTTTTTAGAACGGGCGTGCTATTATCTGATCCCTATATCTTGTTGCTTGTGACAGAAAGCGCCCCAGCGTATTCCAGCTCGATCCATTTAGAATGGTAGACAATTCCTCCTTTGTCAGCAACGGTTTTCCCCAGGCGTTTACTCGTATTTCGCTTAAAATTGGACATATTGCGCAAAAATTAAAGATATCCTCACGCACCCGCAGGTTGCTAACGTGCAGTTGTCGTTTGCAAAATTTGACCCAAGTTTGAGCGTCTCAGTTCTGGCCTTAAAGATATTTGCTATTGTGATTACGCTAAAGCAGTCGTCAAAGTAGTTATTTTCAGAGAGATTATATTGCAGTGTCCTGTTGGTTTCGCGTGTAATGCTCTGCTGTGCTAGCTGCATGTAGGTCACCATCATTCCCTGTTGTTTAAATTCAGCACAACTTCGTGTTTATCAGGTAGCTGCAGCCAGTGTACGAAACATTGCCTTCGCGATGCCAGTAACGACGCTGCCACGGTATATGGCGCCCTATTTTCAGCTAGGTTGAGACATCTCCCCATATAATTAAAATGAGACTGCAGCGTGTATTCGAACACAGATCCCACCCCAGTTTCCAAATAAATTGCGTAATTTGGGGTATTTATCGGAAGTCGGAAATTTTTTTTAACAAAGTAGCGTAGTAGTTTTTCCACCTCTTCGTATTCCAAGTAACCCCAGACCTGCGATGCATAGCACATTATGGCTCTAGCTGTTGCTTGGAACAGTTTGTACTTAGTACTGGGGCATTTTTTCGGCTTAATAGGGCGTTCCACGTACTGTTAAGGGCGATCTTCGACTCACGTAGTTTTTGCTCAATATGCTTGCTAAAAGACATGTTTGATGTTAAAGTTACTCCCAAGTACTTGTACTCCTTGACCGTTTCTAGTTGTACTCCGTTTAGTGTCCAATGTTCACACCCAGCACGTCGATCCCTGCCTTCCCGAATGCACATTACTTTTGATATGCTCGTATAAATTCTTGAATTCCAGGTCTGAAAGTATGAGCTCGCTGCATTTATCGTGTCTTGTAGCATTTTAGGTGACGTGGCAAGGATGACCATATCATCAGCGTACATTAATATATTCTATATCTTATTTCCGAACTCTGCGCCGAACTCCAGGCATTAAATTTGCAATGTCATCTATAAACAGAGAAAAGAGCAACGGGCTTAGCAAGCTTCCGACATTGTTTTTCCATCCCAAAGCGCTGTTTGATTTTTTTCGTACAAGCTCTGCAGAATATTTAGCATTTTTGTTGAAACTCCTAGATTGCTAAGCTTAAACATCAGACTCCTTCTATCAATTGTACACCCAAAAAAAAGTTGTCATCAAAGTGACACAATTTAGACATCAATTTGAAACTATTGAGTATCGAATTCTCTTTAATACTCCAAGTATCAAATTGATATCTTCGAAAGAATTAACATGATATTTCGAGGATTTCAAATTGATACTAACGTGTATTAAGTTGACACTTTATTGTATTAATTTTTAAGTATCAATTTGACACTAGGTCTTATTCAACTATCAAACTTTTTGTTTCATTTTGATACTAGCTTATATTAATTTAATATTTTTTCTTATCTTTGTAGTATAAATTCAGTTCATTATAAACTGCCATTAAAATTAAAACAAAACATTTTATAAAAAATTTGTTTATTTCAAACTCTATCAAAATGTAATTTATTTACACTATTAAATTGAATTCGTCAAGTGTGGACACTCCTCTAAGTGGAATCATTTGTCTCTCACTGTATGCCTCGTGTCCACGCGAATGTTGCTTATCCAGAAGTCACCATATTGGTATGCCTCTTGCTCAAACCCGTACATCAGAGTTTCCCAGCCATAGACCCTGGGGCACGAACATACTCCCTGTGTGTTAGAGAGAGACACAGTCACATTTTCGCGCTCTCTTCTAGGGGAACCCTGCCGTTTACGCCTTCAGAGACCTTGAGTAAAAACGCGAAAAACGCCTGTTCTGCAGCTTTCTTGGTTTCGCACCTCTCTCATTGTACGTTGTCTTGCAAAGCGCTGAAACTGTCACAGCAGCATTGTGGCTTGTTGTATGTCCTGTCTAAAGAGTTACATTTGTTATAAACATATATATTTACAATAAACGACATGAATACTCAGCTGCTTATACCTACCTTGCAAATGTGCGCCATTTGAATTACAAACAAATTTACAAATTACAAATTTTACATTTTACATAATTATACAAATTTTTTTGGGTGTATTAAATGCAGGTTTCGCCTTAAATAATCGTTAGCTATAGAGGTGAGCACAAAAATGCTATTAACCGTTGAGTAGCCCTTTCGAAATCCGATTTGTAGAGAGCCGATTTAGTAGGATGCTTGTAAATATTTTTGTAACGGCATTCAAAAATGATATTCCTCTGTAATTAAGTACATCAGCGGGATCTCATTTTTTCAGCAACAGAAAGATGACATTTCTTCTAAAGCTTGTGGGTACCAGTGCATCGTTGAATATGTTGTTAAACGCATCTCTTAGTTTTTCTTTAAAAGCTCGAGTGGCATTGATAATATGATCTGCTGGAACGCGATCTTCTCCTGGTGCTTCTCCGACTTTACTACGGCTCAGTGCCTCTTGCAGTTCATCCAACGTATTCTCCCCGTCTAATTCATCAACATAAGTTGATGGCAGGGCATAGCTTCACTTATTTGCTCATAACTTGAGAACCGCTCATTCGTGGCAAAAATTGAAAATAAACTTGATCTGCCTGCAAGTATAAGAAGCATTTGTCCTATACATGTCAAACCTCTATCTCTTACCATCTCTGAGATCTGTTTGTTCATACGGACATGGCTATATCAGCTCGGCTGTTGATGCTGATCAAGAATATATATACTTTATAGGGTCGGAAATGATTCCTTCTCCCTGTTACATACTTTTGCACAAACTTTATATACTCTATGTAAAACTGTGGCAGGAATTTTTAGTTTACCTTTTCGTTGCTTGTGTATCCAGCAACAGGAACGTAATTCACAGTTTCTTATAGATAGTTGGCATATCGATAGGGTGTGTGGATGGAGAGAACAGCTGATACACAGCGCAGGAATATATTCCCAACAATTATTTTGGATGTGATGAGCTAAAATTTTGGGGGTGTGTGAGGAGTGGTGCACCAATTGGTCATGATTCTTGCGGGGATGCATATTGATTTGGGCCCATAATGGCAAAGCGTCCACACCGCAATATATCCCCGCCCGCAGCCCCACGGAGGAGACGCGGGGCGGGGGGGGGGGGGCCCCCCCCCCCCCCCCCCACCAAAACCCAAAAAAACAACCACCACCAACCGCAACACAACACCCACACCACCCCCCACCCCCCCCCCGACTCCCCCCCCCCCCCCCCCCCCCGGGGCAAAAAAAAAACACCAAACACAGATATTTTTTTTTTTTTGTTTGTTTTATCCCACCCAAAAAAAAAAAAAATACACCCCCCCCCCCCCCCCAACCTCCTCCCAAAAAAAAAAAAAAATTTTTTTTTTTAAAAAAAAAAAGCGTAAGGTAATTGATCGTTTGACCTTGCACCTTTTAAGTGCATGGTCAGACTGTTTTAGTTATGTGCCACACACAAACAAACTAACTTGCAAATCACTTTCAGGAAAACCACTATTATGAAATTTAACCACTATTGTGCTATTTGGTATTTTTTCCTAGTCACTTTATTAGTGAGACCGTTGTCACGCCGAACTATCGAAATGCATATATATCGAAGTGTAATCGACACCCCTACAATTTTGGCGGCAAAATAGTTGTACGCATTGCATCGTTTACTTAAAAGGGAACGAAAAGTATTTGTAATTTAATTTTACCGCTTTAATAACAACCGACAAGACATACAGAATGGAAGGTTTTGACGATGCCGGTGTATTCTTTTCCGATAATTTTGGCAACGACCATCAACCAGATGGAGCCCAAATCAACTTGCAGGCGGTGAAAAAAAAGTACAAGGAGTTCATTCGCACCTTCAACGAGGATAATTTCTTCTACAAATATCGGTAAGCTAAGCGGGCACATCATGGTTACTCTTCTCCTAAATACTTGCCAATCTTGCAGTGACACCTTGAAGCGCAACTACCTGAACGGACGCTACTTTCTAGAGGTCGAAATGGAGGACTTGGTGGGCTTCGATGAAGCGCTGGCCGACAAGTTGAACAAGCAGCCGACGGAGCATTTGCAGATCTTCGAAGAGGCTGTTCGCGAGGTGGCTGATGAGATTACAGCGCCACGTCCGGAGCATGAGGAGCAAATGCACGATATCCAAATTCTTCTCACCTCAAGCGCAAATCCCACAAATGTCCGAGAACTTAAGTCCGACTGTGTGTCGCGCCTGGTGAAAATTGCTGGAATAATTGTTGCCGCCTCGGGCATTCGTGCCAAGGCAACGCGCATGTCGATCATGTGCCGATCGTGCAGCACCGTCATTCCGAATCTGAAGGTCAACCCCGGCTTGGAGGGCTATGCTCTACCGCGGAAATGCAACACAGAGCAAGCCGGTCGGCCCAAGTGCCCCCTGGACCCGTTCTTCATCATGCCGGACAAATGCAAATGCGTGGACTTTCAAACGCTTAAGCTGCAAGAGTTGCCGGACTATGTGCCTCAGGGCGAGATTCCACGGCACTTGCAGTTGTTCTGCGACCGTTCCCTCTGCGAACGTGTTGTTCCTGGCAATCGGGTTCTTATCCAGGGCATCTATTCGATTCGTAAGGTAGGAAAGCCATCGCGACAGGACGGCCGCGAGAAGGCCGTGGTGGGCGTCCGCGCGCCCTATATGCGAGTGGTGGGTATCACAGTTGACTCTGAAGGCTCGGGAGCTATATCCCGCTACAGCAACATAACCAGCGACGAGGAGGAGAGCTTCAGGCGTATGGCTGCTTCCGGAGACATTTACGAGCGCCTCTCCAAATCCTTAGCGCCCAGTATATTCGGATCCACTGACATTAAAAAGGCTATTACCTGTATGATGTTCGGAGGATCGCGCAAACGCCTGCCAGACGGACTTTGCCGACGTGGCGATATTAATGTTCTCCTGCTGGGTGATCCGGGTACGGCCAAATCCCAACTCCTTAAGTTTGTCGAGAAAGTGGCACCGATTGGCGTTTACACGTCTGGCAAGGGCTCCAGTGCGGCTGGTCTCACGGCCTCGGTTATGAAGGATCCTCACACGGTAAGCACGAGTCAAAATTCAAGGTTTCTGTTAAATTTTCTTAAAATCACTAGGCTCTCATTGCGGAGCACGAATGTTTATATTTTTGTAGAGAATGGCTAAAACCTCTATCTGTATGGAATTATAATAACTGAAAGAGCCTACGATCATTAACTTTTTTGCGCCATTACGAAAATATCAAACTTTTACCCAAATTGCAAGTTTAAAAAAATTGTGGTGTAAATTGGAGTTGTTTTTCGGCCGTCTTTCCGTCCTGCAGTCCAAACACTTTTTGGCTCTGGTTTTCTCCTATGCGTTTCGGCAATTATATTGCCTTCTTCAGGCAGTCTGTATATTTTAAAAAACATGAATACGAATTAGACTTACATACAATACATATGGGCTAATCCTGCGTTGCGGACGTTACATTTGTACGCAAATTTGCTTGTTAAAATTGACACAGCTGGCGTCCACATGATATTTAATATTTTTTTTTTGCAAAATGCAGTTTTTTGGGAGTTCTTTCAAACCCAATTTTAAATGAAAGGTTGTCTGTTTCTGAAAAAGTTAAGCATGTTTAAAGTTCCGTTGCGAACGTTACAAAAATTTTGCATTTTAAATAAATTTTGCATTTTAAACAAAAAAAAGTCTAAATACAAAAAAAAAAGTGGAATGAACGACCATTTCAACCAAGCTTTCAAAAGAATGATAAGTCTTCCCGTTATTGAAATATCTTAATTTTTGGTCTGTTGCGGACGTTACGTTGCGGACGTTACATTTGTCATCCGATTGACTTGAAACTTGGTTTGTAAGCATTGTACGAGAAATAATTCGACACGTGTTTTCCCGATTTTCAAAAATCCGCCCACGAGGAATACGGCCGGAAAATTCTGTATTGAAAAAAAAATATTTTTTATCCGACTAGGTTGAAACTCGGTTTGTAAGGATAAAATTCGAATTCATTTTCCGATGTTGGAAATACCGATTTGGCAGTTTTGCCCTCTATATTTATCGATTATGAATATTAATATTATTTAAACACACTTTTTGTTAATTTGAGGTTATGTTTTTCGGATTCTCGACCACCTAGAGCAATTTAAAGCCCAGATTCAGATTTAGCTGGCAAAAATCCATTATAACCACCTATTTCCACCTCATAATAAAAAAAAAATTTTTTTGAGTATTTTCATGCCGTTGCGGACGTTACACATTTTGGCATTAATTTTTTCCAAAAAAAATGTGTAATAAAAGTATTTTTTTTCATCAGATTAATGGGCATGAAAAACTGTTTATTAAGCCAGTTTGGAAAACCAAATAAAATTTATTCTGTTAAATTAAAACAACCCTATTTTCCGTTGCGGACGTTACACACAGTAAACCGATTTTTAACTTAAATTTTCAATATATTAGATATCTTACAAATACAATGAGTACCTTAAATTAAAGAAAATTAAACAAATTTTAAGTTTAGCTAAGCTCAAAATACTGAAACGACTGATTTTACCATTTTTTTGACCAATAAAAAACCCTTTTTTTCAAGAAATAATACAAGCAAGAGGTAAGTGTAGGTATGCCTCTGCCAAGAACAAACAAACCACCGTAGAACAATATTGCTTACATATTTTGAAGCTTGAATTAACAAACATTTGGATTTAAGACAATTTTAAATTTCAGCCCTTGGTTTAAACATTTTCGGATTAGCGCATATTTAACATATTTCTGAATTTTTAAATACCTATTTTAGTGGACGTCAGAAAAAGATTTATAAAAATAGCGGGATAGTATTGTACCAAAGAATTTATTTTGTATACTATTGCTATTCGTAGTTTGCGCAAAAGCATGTAACAGTCAAAACGAAACTTATCCGAACCAATAATGCATATATCGCTCACTTCACTTCTGGCATAACTCAAAAAACACTATTTATGACTTTCGTTCTCTATAGTATACAAATTTTCATATTGATATGTTTTCTACTTTCCATGTGCGATGAGAAAATTTGGGAATTAAATTTTTTTCATAAAATTTTTTTTTAGCTAAATTAAAATTACTTTAAAACTTAAAGAACTTCTTTTTTAGGTTAAATCCATTCCGAACTTAAAACGCGTTTTTCACAAAATCGATTATTTTGAGATATGCCAGTCTGTAAGTAAGTGAGCGATATATTCTTGATCAAGTATATTTTTAATATTTGCCTTCCCCATGCCTCCTCCGCAATTTGGAAGAAGCTTTTTTCCTCCCACGCTTTTTCGATAGATAGTTCTTACATTTTAGCCGTATTTAGTAGTCAGCAATATTTATCTATCCGAAAAAGTATTTTTGCATTTGCTAATAGGTCAATTATATAGTATAGCTTCCATACAAAATATCAGGGACCGTAAATAATGATTATTTTATTTTTTTCAAGTAAAAAAATCACAAACTTATAATGGACCTAGAAAAAAATGATTTACACAAATGATCAGAACTTCGGTACAGACGAAGTTAGCTTTGACTTTCTCGATTTTTAGTTGTATTTTTTTTTTGTTCAAAAATAATCATTACCACATCAAGTAAGAGCGTTTCAGTCGAGTGGCCCGACTCCGAAATACCCTGTACAATTAAGACACTCATACAAACACACACATACACAAACGCGCACACACACATGCGCTCATATGCTCTAGCTGCGTTAAAGAGGCACACCGCTCCTCCCCTCTCACAAGCAAAATTGTTTCATCTATAGCTTAGGTGTTTTTGCTCGGATCTCATTGCGCTCTTCAGAATAGATAGATATAATTCCTAAGATAATATATACTAAGCCACGAGTTTGTAACTTTTAAATTGACAGTTTTTTACGATTGAAGGGGAGAGGGGGGACAGACTGGCATAACTTCAAATAATCCATTTTGGGAAAAAAGCGTTTAAAGTTCTCATTGGACATAACACAGAAAAAATGTTTCTTTTAGTTTCGACTCGAAACTTTCGAGTAAATCTAGTAAAATATTATGTTTTAACTGATAGCCAAAGTATGTTTGCGTGTTATCGACTGCTGGACAACTGAGATACATATGAGGCTCTTGCATTAACATGAAAATGATCCATTACATACATTTGCACAACTTCATGTTTCTCTTTTACCCATTTTCAATGGGTACTGTGTATAATGAGCAATACCGTTAAAACTTATAAAATACAAATCATAGTATAATGATTCATGGTATAGATTATCCAAATAGAATCAATCTGGTATAATACTTTTTCTTCTACAGCTATTATAAGTGGATGATTTTTTTGATTGTAAAAAATAATCATTATTTAATGTTCCTGCTTTAAAAATGTAAGAGCCGGACTTTAAAAATTTGGAAAATATCGATGTTCTCATCGTGAACGTCTTTTCTCCAGCTCTACTAAGTACACCATGGTATCGCTCTAACTTTTTAATGGTCAGCATTTTTTTTTATCAATTGTCTTCAGAAAAAAAAACAGACTTTTGATGGATGTCACATATTGTTCATCGATCGATCATTAAATAGTTTTTAGTAAGAACAACTTTTGAATATTTCATATTAGCGCAAAAAATTTCTGTTGTAATCTATTTTAGTTTTTTTTAAAATTTTATTTAATTCAATTCTTTATTTACATTTATCAAATATTTGCTCTATTCTCCACAGCGAAACTTTGTCATGGAGGGCGGAGCTATGGTTCTGGCCGATGGAGGGGTTGTTTGCATCGATGAGTTCGATAAAATGCGTGAGGACGATCGTGTTGCCATACACGAGGCTATGGAACAGCAAACCATTTCAATTGCCAAAGCTGGCATTACTACAACACTAAACTCGCGTTGTTCAGTGCTGGCCGCGGCCAATTCCATTTTCGGACGTTGGGACGACACCAAGGGCGAAGACAATATCGACTTCATGCCAACGATCTTGTCGCGTTTCGACATGATTTTCATCGTCAAGGACGTTCACGATGAGGCACGCGATATAACGATGGCTAAACACATCATTAATGTGCATCTCAGCTCTAACAAGTCTGCACCTAGCGAGCCGGCCGAAGGGGAAATAACGTTGGCCACGTTCAAGAAGTACATTCACTACTGCCGCACCCATTGCGGGCCGCGCCTTGGTGAGGCTGCCGGTGAAAAGTTGAAGAGCCGCTATGTGCTAATGCGCAGCGGTGCCGGGCAGCAGGAAAAGACCGCCGACAAACGCCTCAGCATTCCGATAACAGTGCGCCAGCTGGAGGCTGTAATTCGCATTTCAGAGTCGTTAGCCAAAATGCGTTTGCTTCCGTTTGTCATCGACGAGCATGTAAACGAAGCTCTTCGTCTATTTCAAGTTTCGACGCTCGATGCCGCCATGACTGGCAGCTTGGCTGGAGCCGAGGGTTTCACCACCGAAGAGGACCAGGAAACTCTAAACCGTATAGAGAAACAACTCAAGCGCCGCTTTGCGATCGGTTCACAAGTGTCCGAACAAAATATTTTGCAGGTAATACAATCCAAATAATAACTATGTTTTATTCGCTAATATGGATCACTTTCAGGACTTTTTACGCCAGAAATACGAAGAGCGAACAGTGATGAAGGTTATTCATACTATGATACGTCGCGGCGAGCTTCAGCACAGGATGCAACGAAAGATGTTATATCGCATTTGCTAATCATTTTGTACCAACTTATCATCTCATTAAACGTTCTCTTCGTAATTCAATACCATTAAATAAAACTTATAAATATTAAAGATTTTATCTAAAACTAGTTTTCCTCATGCCATAATAACATTTTTACATTTCAAGAGTTTTAAATAAAATCAGTTTTTATGTATGGCCTAGTTCACTAGCTAACTTCGGCTCGACCGATCCTTGGAGCATGATATATGCCTGCCGGTTTGTTTAATGCTAGCTATACTATATATTCATCAGATTTTGAGCAATTTCTCCACCGAAACCGTAACTGTAACCGAAAATTTTTCTTATAAAGGCCTGTTCTCAGAAGCGCGGAAAATTTAGCACGCTAAATTGCACTTTATAAATTTAGCATCCACATAAATTTTTAGTGTGCCCATATATACGCCAAAGAGGCCAAATACAGAAACGGCTACACTGGTGGTCAGCTGGTTTGATTTGTTTACAAACAAAATTTAAAATATTTACCAAGTTGTATGCTGCGCAACAGGAACACAGATCTGGTGATGCCATCGCGTTGCACCAAATTTCGGTTGAAGGTCGGGCTACTACTTGAAGAACAATAATTGTTTGTGCAAGATATTCTCTAATCGGCCTACAGTGTGGGTCAGATGGAGCAGTTTGTGAAGTACATAATGCATCATGCGGCCCTGACGTACCGTACCGTAACCGAATCAAATATATGGGTTAATTTCGGTTTTTCCTTTAATAGTACAATAAACATTTTACATACATATGAGTTTATTCACTAAAGTTTTCTGCTTATTTATTTATTATGCGCCGTACTGTTGATAATGGGCTAACGAAGTGCCTGGAAAGTATCTTAAATACATTGGTGCTAAACAGTAATATAGCATTGAAGCTAGTTACTCAGAAGCTGGAAGCAGGCAACAGGCAACAACTTTCGGATACATTTTGTGTGGGGCTGCTATAAGCACAGTTCTTTATTTTGACCTGTGGGAACATAACTTGACCACTGAGACATACTGATATAACGACAACACAAAACGCATCGGAAGATTAGAATTAGCACATTAAACCAGAGGTAATATACATAGCCACAGCCAGCTCCATGGACCGAAGGCGGAACACGCACAACACAACAAAGGAGGCTGGTTGACAGTATAAAACACTAAAGTCACTAAAACAATCACTTTGTGATATAATGCTTTTGTGCAATGGAAGTGTGTTTATGATTTTCTTTTAGCAAAGAAACATTAACTTTGTGTTTAATTTCAAGTCGGGCGTTTTTAAATTCCCTATCACAAGTGCGAAGGCCATTGCCAGTTTTGTCTTTTACGTAGCACTCTGTCTAACTCTGTCTCACTTTGTCGTATGCGTGCTCATGGTGGAATTAATATGGTGAACCTAGGCATACATATATAGGCACGGTTGCCACACTTGGTGTTTTTGCACCAAAACTGGTGTTTTTTTTCCTCTTGGTGCACTGGCACTTTTTTATTGGATTTGGCTCTTTTTGGTTTTTTTTTGCTTATAATTGACTTAAGCGAAAAAGTTCGAACATTATTCCGCACCTAATGTAGATCTGGAAAATTTTTTTCCTGTCAACACTGAAAACTATCGAAATCACGGCATGCAACTCTGTAAATAAACGGAACCTATACCCATCGCTAATACTATGAATACTGTATTTCACGCATGGTTTTGAGCCGGTGGCGGCTGCGAGTGAGATTAAGCGTTTGTGAAAGAATTTGTGAAAATATGGACAAGTAAGTAAAAAGAGTTTAAGCACCAGCACAACATAGACAAAAGATAGAAACATGCACTGAGTCTTCTTACATAGACGCTGAGACCACAAGCACTAGTTCTCAGGTGGAAAACTAAAAGTGAGTTTGAACAAAAGTATTTTATATTTTTTTTTTATAATTTATATGGGTTTTTGCGACCTGTTTTTTGTCAAACATTTTATATCTGGCTGGCTTGAGGTCGGTGGAGAGTTACATTTCAATGTAATCAACACAAATCAATAGAGATTTTTTTTATAATTAAATTTGTGTCTTAAAGTTGCTGTATCCGCCCACCGCAAATTTCGGTCGGAGTGGCTTGATCATTTTCGCTGGCCACGAAATAATGATGGACGTGCATTTTGCGCCGCTTGTTAGAAGTGCTTACTTAACCATCTAATCGGCCTCCAAAGACACGACAGGCTAGGTGTGCATATCAGGAATATGAAGACAAAGGAATATAGATGAAGTGAAACAATTAAATATAGATGGAGTGAAAAAACTTCACACAACAAGCAGGTTCACAATGCGGAATATGCGCTCATAATGTTCCTTATGATGCACAATCTTCCATTTGTATTGATGGACTTTTTGCCAAATTTGTTGCGGTTGTGCTGTCCTGACTCGAAAATTGCTATGGACATCAAATGTGGGCGAACCAAGGCAACGCAAAAAATGTCCAAGGAACTTGGCAAGAAATCCATAAAACGCATTGTAACTGAATTAAAAATCTCGAAGTTTTCCCTAATTGTCGACGAAACAACTGATGTGGCAAACCGAAAGGCCCTTGTGTTAGTGGCACGCTATTTTCACGCTCTAACAGGTATGATAAAAGACACATTTTTAACACTGATTGAGTTAGAAAAATGTGATGCAGAGTCGATTTACAAGGCAGTAAAATCATTTCTTTTAACAAATGGCATAGCCCTAAAAAATTTATTTGGTCTTGCAACTGACGGCGCAAACACTATAGCTGGAAGTTTAAATAGCCTTAAAACCAAGCTAAGCGGGGACACAAACTTGTTTTATTTGAAATGCACATGCCATTCCCCACAACTTTGCTCGGGCTACGCATGCAAAAAATTGCCATCGAGCATTGAATTGCTTTGCCTAAATATATATTCATATTTTGCGTGGAGCCCGAAAAGGACTCAGGAATTAAAAGAGTTCCAAGAATACTGCGAAGTAAAACCACACAAAATTTTGGAATTGGCAATGACAAGATGGCTGTCCTTAGAAAAAGTTATTGGGCGAATGCTTGAGCAGATGCTTCTTATTTTTTGCCCGTTGACAACATTTTTGTTGGTCTTAAAGCCCAACAATATATGGATAGCCAGTGTATGGAGAAATCCGCAACTTTAAAAGTAAAGGAAACGGTACGCGAGTTTTACTTGGAGCTGGTTCTGCGAATAATGTAGCGCTTTGATTTTGGCCGAGAGGATATTAAATCTCTCATTATGATCACACCAGCCAACGTAATTTCTAGCGAAGAAACCGATATAATGCCACTAATTAAAAACTTTGAGTACTTATGTGAATCGGATCCAGATGAAATTATTTCTCAATCTACCATGTTAAAGTTAACTGAAGCTAAGTTTAAAAAAGAAGAGGAGATATCTTTATTTTGGCAAAAAGTGGCAAAATTAAAAAACGGGGTTAATATTGAAGTATTTAAGGAATTAGTAGGATTTGTAAGAAATATATTGTCCCTTCCATACAGTTCTGCTTCGGCAGAGCGTAAATTTTTTACCATCAGTTTGATAAGAACCAAGTTGAGAAATAAACTCGAATTTGATTCAGTATCAAATATAATGCTATGCAAGGAACTCTGTACGAGTACAGAGCCAAATTATGTGTGGTCTGTCAAAGACTTGTAAATATAGGAAAGCAACTGATCTCAGAGTGTGATTTATATAATATTAGTATATTGAATATGGACTTTTTGTTATAAGAAAAAAAAAAAAAAAAAAAAAAAAAAAAAAATTTTTTTTAAATTTAAAACACTATATTTTTAAACGGATTTGAATGAATTATGTGGCGTTGTATTTAAAATCGCTAAATCTTTGGTGACCAGCAATTAAATAAATTTTACACAATTTTTTTCGTGGTGAAATTCGCACTAAAAATCTAGTTTTTTTTTTTTAATTATAAATTTAATGCAATGTTGCCGATAAAAGTCAAGTGACGCCTAAGTCAAGCAGCGAATTAAGAAGTGGAGTATGAATGAATGATTCGGCGTTCAATTACCTTCCAAGAAAATATTACCTTATTATACTGAATGAATCGATACTGAAGATATACAGTCCTGTTTCCGTTTTCGATTTCGATCAAATCATGTGGAATCGGAATTGATAGCTGTTCCCGTTTCCTAAAAACGATCAAATTATTCGGTTTTAAAAGTTGTGCCTTTGAGTGAGTGAAATGAAAAGTAATTGACAATTTTCATGTCAACGGTTATATTTTTTATCTATCCAATATTTTTATATTAATAAGTCATATTTTGAGAAGATTTTAAAATAGCCATAAAAATATTGGGCATTCAATTTGATTTAAAATTAATTATTTTAAAGTTGTACCCCGGAAATTGCATGTAGACGAACGCAAAAACGATCGAAATGAAACCGAGCTGTTCGCAATTCCGCATCAGCGCATGCGCAGTGCTGATCGATATTGTTTATGTTACCATTGCTGAATTATAGTTCGAAAACGATTCGAACTTTCATTCGAAAAGTAAATCGATTTCTATTTCACTCGGAAACGGGAACATCAAGTGAAAACGATTCGGAAATACAATCGTTTTACTTTTTAAATCCACTCGGAAATGGGAACAGACCTGATACACATTTTTCTAAAGGTACTTTTTTATAATCAAAAAACTAGCTTTTCCGCGATTTCTCGAAAACGGCCCTATTAAAAAAATCGTGATATGGATTTTTGGACTCAGCGGGGGGACTTGCATAAGAAATTGCCACCAAACTTTTTATTATTTTGTAAACTAGCGTAATCAACATTAATTCGATTGAATTATCTGAGAAATAAGCCCAAATTCAAGTTTGACAGAAATTTGCAAGTACATTTACTGAATAAATGTGATTTCAAATGGGGCAAGATTTGTCAAAGTAATATTTTATACTAATAACCGTAAACGTAACCGAAACACGAAACAGAATAGGGCTAATAACCGTAACCCTAAGCGTAACTCATTTCTCACAACCGAAATATAACCGTAACCGAAAAAGAGCCATCGGCCAAAACAGTAACCGTAACCCAAACCGTTATTGGCATAGAAACAGACGGACATGGCTCTATCAACTCAGCTGATCAAGAATATATATACTTTAGGTGGTCGGAGATGTTTCCTTCAAACATCCAGGCAATTTGAATATACCATCTCCAAGGTTTTAAAAATCCGACATCAAAAAAGATGATTGGCTTAAGCTTATGCGGTATGCGTGAAAGTTATCGTTCTGAATTTTAATGACGGCTTACATTTTTATTTTTTTCTCATCCATCAAAATCACAAAAATTGGCAAATATGATTGCACCTCACATTCGTTCACCGCAACAATCGAACTTGAACTTGAACTAGATTGTGCTGGTGAACACGGCCTATGCATAAATAAGCAAAGGCACATCACTTCTGTAGAAATTTAAGCGTCAAAAATTAATATATTCACTTGATTTTTACTCCCTTTCCAAAGGGTATAGCAAGTTAATTTAAGAAGCAAGTAAGAAAGTCGGTCAAACCCGACTGTAATGTACTCTGTACCTGTAGTATCAGCTGAAAGCAACACACTTTTTTTTGCTCATAACTTTTACCATTCCTTCGACAAATTAAAAATGCTGATTACCAGCTGATTAAAACCGTTGCTAATGGGCAAAAAATAAGAGAGCAAGCGAAAAAGAAAGAGTGCAGATAACAAAAATCTTTACCAACTTAGCTTTCCTTATACATATGTGTTATTTCACTGTCAATTGGTTCGCATAAAAACTTAAGTATGCACAGTGTGCATTGCACACACATATTGTTGTTGTTTACGCGATCGCCTTTTTTAAGATCCTCTGAATGTGAATATAAAAAAAATAACAGTTGAACTATTGTAACTGATATTGCCTTTCTAAACATCTGAAGCCACAAATTTCAAAGGCATGGGAAACAAAAATTTTATCAACCTCCAAAATGTTACAGATAATGTCATTCGCCAATCAGATCTTCTTGCAAAGGACAATAAATGAGTGATCGAAGGGAAAATGATTTCCCCTTAGATTATGGCTTAATTTCTCTTTAAATGGCCCTTTTTTATACACTTTTCAAAAGTGTATTATAATTTTCCGCAGAAGTTTGTAACGCATAGAAGGAATAATCTCCGACCACATAAATTATATATATTTTTGATCAGCACGACGAGCTAAGTCGATTAAGCTTTGTCCGTCCGTCTGCCCGTCTGTCTGTTTTTACGCAAACGAGACCCTCAGTTTTGGAGCTATCGAAACTTTGAAAACTTTGAAACAGAGTCTTCTTTTTAC
This sequence comes from Lordiphosa stackelbergi, assembly GCA_018904235.1. NCBI lineage: Eukaryota > Metazoa > Arthropoda > Insecta > Diptera > Drosophilidae > Lordiphosa > Lordiphosa stackelbergi. Next base: position 92,933 of record JAEIFU010000091.1, on the reverse strand, counting down.
TGCACGCTGTTAATATGTCGTGACCGACCGGATCGGATGACTACTTCTTGTAGCGGCCATACAAATGTTCGTTCGAAAATGGGTTTTAGTGAGAAAAACTGTTTTGTTCTCAATATTACTACTCTCAAACACTGTCATGAATAATATGTAATGTTTTTAAGCCGATCTGCGAAGTTTGGTCGAAGTCGCTAACCGTTGTGACAAGCTATTTCAAGTGTATCAAAACTTCGGTACTGACGAAGTTAGCTTTGCCGTTCTCGTTTTTTATAAAGATCACTTTTTTTTGTAGGCTTAAGTATCTGGAATCATCCTTTTTTTTCTGTGTTGTGGAAGGCGTCTTTCATCATTCCCCTCCCTAAAAGAGGTAAATAAGTCTAATATTGAGAATAATAGGGGTATTTCCAAGTCGCGGACAATTCCTAAAGCTTTTGAGGCAACATTTATTTAGTGCTATTATTTGACCCTATCAACATGGATTTGTACTACAACTAATTAGAGCTTATACTACTGTTTGTATGATGGTCGAAGGAATTTGACGATCCCTATACGACGAAGATTTTGGACACTTCTCTTGTCCGTCCGATTCTCGAGTACGGTTCATGTGTGTGGTCTCCGTAACCTATAAGTTAAGTTTGCTCTTCGTGGTTTAAACTGGAACCCTGGGGTCGTACTCTAGAAGACTTCTTTTGATTAACCGCAGATTTATGCTTGGAGTAATCTTTATACATAGAGTGATGAATGATGAAATCGACTGACCTGAGTTGGTTGGCCAAATTAACCTCAACGTTCCTATTACCCTTTCTAGTACCGACTCGTAATTTTACACTAAATCGTTGTACCACTAACTATGCTTTGCATAAACATACACCGTTTCGTGGCTTACAGGGTTTGTCCAAAAAGTAATAGGACTGAGTCGATTTAAGAAAATTGATTGAGCCAATCGTTACAATGCTTTAAAAACTTTTAAAATCGGCTCCTTCTGCGTCGATGCAGCGCTGCCAGCTCGATTTCCAAGGCGTCACGGAAGGCATTCACAATTTCTGGTCGTCAGTGAGCACTTTTGGGACCATCTTCACGCACACTTTGCCACTTAATGTTTTTCCTTACCGATTTACTGTCACACGCTAGTAACTGCGGCTCTCGGTCGGTTGGGCGGGAGGTGTGCTGCTATTTTGCCTGGGGATCGCGCGTAACAATCCTCCGTACTGTGTCAGGTGTCATTTTTAAATTACACAAAAACTATAAGTGATATTAGCAAGCTGTTTCTTGCATTCGATAGGTAATTGGTTAAACTAAATTCAAAAATGTTTGTTGTTGTTCTTGCGGTTGTTGTTGTATTCTAGTTCAAAATTAACCAAAAATTTAAAACAAAGGCCCACGGTTGAAAAATTTTTTGAGAACGGAATTTTCAGACGTTGAAAACGAGGTTTTGTAAATAAATGTTGTAATTCAGGTGTGAACTAGGATATTTTGGATCGGTCAATAAATAGCAAAGTTATAGGATTTTAAAGTCAAAATTTCAAAAATCGACTTTTTTTCTCGCTCTATTAGTCCTAGCTCCGTTATATTTTGACCGATCAAAAATATCCTAATTCACACTAGAATGGTAGGTATTAGGAGTAATTGAAAAAGAAGAATATGAAAATCGGTCAACAGTTTCTCTTTAAATTTTTGCAACCATTTTGGAAAAAGTGGTTCTGAGATAATCGCATTTAATGTTTCGACAACTGTTTTCGATGATATGAAAATTATTATACAGGGTTGTCCATATTCGACGAACCCATCTGGCAACGCCATAACTTTTGATAGAGATGTCAGATCGCTTAATGACATACCGCGTTTGAAGCGTCAGTCCAAGCAGATTTTTACCATGGAACAATACACGCCACGCGAGCGCTCTGAAATAGTTGAAATTTACATTCAACAGAACAAGTCAATTGTGAAAACTCAACGTGCTTTTAAAAAATTAAAAAATGTGACCGAAATGTGTGAAATGGGACCGTAAATAAGCAAAATTGCCGTATTTACGCCACTGAAAATCCTCAGGAGATTCAAGAAGTGCCTCTTCATGACGAAAAAGTCACAGTTTGGTGCGGCGTTAGTGCGAAAACGGTCATTGGGCCGTTTTTCTTCCAAAATGAAAATGGCCATGCTGTTACCATCAACCAGGAGCGTTATCGCGACATGATGACCAATTTTGTGATGCCAATTATTCGTCGAAAGCGTATGAGGCAGTTCTGGTTTCAACAAGACGGCGCTCCACCGCACACAAGTCGCATAACAATCGATTTTCTGAAGAAATTGTTTCCGGGCCGTTTGATGTCGAAAAGTGGTGATTTGGACTGGCCACCGCGTTCGCCCGATTTGACGCCGCCTGACTTCTTCTTGTGGGGATATTTGAAGTCAAAGGTTTACGTTAACAAGCCAAGGACCGTAGAAGAGCTCAAGGACAACATTCGTGAAGAAATAGCCGCTATTCCGGCCGAAATGTTGGCGAAATCGATGGAAAATGCTGCAAAAAGGGCACAATACGCCATCAACGCCAGAGGCGGCCATTTGAGAGATATCATATTCAAAAATTGATGTAAACAAATCTACTTGGAACAAATTAAATGATTAAGATTGCCAACCGCCAAATTTTTATTTTTTTCTTTGATTTTTAAAAAAAAAACATGGGTCCGTCGAATATGGGCAACCCTGTACTCTGTACCGAAGGTACATAGCCTATATTAAGTTTGTGCAAAAGTATGTCCGTCCGTCTGTCTGTATGAACACCTTGATCTCAGAGACTAGAAGAGCTAGAGCAACCAAATTTGACATGTAAACTCCTATTGTCTGCACGCAGATCAAGTTTGTTTCAAATTTTTGCCACGCCCACCCCCGCCCCCACAATAGAAAAATTTTTTTTTCGTGAATAACTTTGGTGTTTTCGCTTAGATTTTAATGTGCGTTTCAGAATAGATAGATATACGGCCAAAGTTAAAATATGCTAAGCCACTATGTTGTAACTTTAAAATTGTAGCTCTGACAGTTTTTTGCGGTTTAAGGGGGGAGGGGGAAATTTTGCAAATCTGAAACAAACTCAATCAGGGTAAAGTATCCACCTATGTTCATGCAACTTTGGGTCTCTATCTCTTATAGTCTCTGAGATCGACGCGTTCATACAGACAGACGGACAGACGGACATGGCTAAATCTACTCGGCTGTTGATGCTGATCAAGAACATATATACTTTATAAGGTCGAAAATGTTTCCTTCTCCCTGTTACATACATTTGCACAACTTCATGATTCCCTTTTACATATTTTCGATGGGTAATGTAAAATTGGCTATACATCTCCTCCAACGGGGCCAAGCCAAGCTTCTCTCAATCTCTTGGCGTGTATGCTTTAAATTTTTCGCACAAGAGAAAGGGACCTACAGTTTAACGCCGAATCCGATCGGCAAAGTTTGAGAATTAGCTTTTTCATAGCTAGATTACTTCACAGCTGGCGCCAATAGCTGGTGAAGGTGACCGTATGTGTAAAAGCTATTTTTCTAAAGAAAGAAAAAAACTTTTATTATTAGATGTGCAGAAGCGGGATCGAACCCGCGACCTCCCGCCCAGCAGTCCAGCACACTAACCGCTGGGCCACAGACGGCCACAATAGGTACAGGGTATAATAAGCATCTTAGCCTTACAACCCGAGATTGTCAGACTGAGATTGTCAGACTGTCTGACAGACGGACGGACAAAGCTAAATCGACTCAGCTCGTTGTCTGATCAAGAATACATATAGTTTATGGGTCGGAATTGAATATTTATATGCGTTGCCAACTTTCGGGAAAAATGATAATACCGGATATAACCGGTTTGGAGCTTTCAGTAATGTTATAATTTAGGCAAAAAATTAGCCTTTAAGACCATAGTGCAATGTACGCATTCCTCTAATCTACTCATACTGCATGTGTGCCTGTTTATTTGTATTCATACGTCATTCGAAGAGATCACAAAAACCAATCATATTCTTATTGGCTGTTTGCCAAATTTTATAAAAATATTCTTTCCTCTGTTTAAGTACGCTTATTACTTCCTTTTATACAATTGATATATGTGGTGGAATATATATATATATAGAAACGTGTCTATTTAATGTTGCTTGGCGTTTCCATACAGACGTATAGAAGGTTGTGGAAAAACGGAAGTACATATTCGTATTATTGATGGGGTAACAATTTATTTTAAATAAAACAACTATTTACAAGCATAAATGCCACTTTTTTTGTTTCAGCAAATGAACAAAATTCGCCAATCGCCATTTTCTAAAAGTTTAGATCGGAATTTTTGCCTAAATGGGCCAATACGGCAAAGCGTCCCTAGTTTACTTTGATTTCCATCAAATAATTAAATTTATTTGTAGATAAATTCATGGTATATATCTAAATATGTTTCGATATATATGCACAAGGGTATGTAAACATAAATGCCCAATGACGCCAGTGTGGTGTGGTTAAAGCGCCAAGTGACGTCAAGGCGGGCAGCAATTTATTAAATCAATCAATGTTTGAGGCGAATGTTGAATGAAAAGGAAAATGTGCATTGTTTGAACAGCGGAATACTTCTCCCAAACAAAGCGCTGAAAACTTGCAAACCAACTTCTTGACAAAGCAAATCTTTATACTCTGTACCAAAGGTACACAGAGTATTTACGTTTGTTCAAATGTATGTAACAGGGAGAAGAAAGCATCTCCGACCCTTTAGTGTATATATTCCTAATTATACTTAATTAGCCAAGTCAAAATAGCCATGTCTGTCTGTAAACTAATTTAGTAATCATCATTTTTTATGGATCCACCAAAGGTTTGGTAAAGATCGGATCGGCCAAACTCAATTTATGAACAAAAGCAGCGCTGCTTCCCGCTCCTACTGCAGCAGCAAGTTAACTGCAGAGAAGAGAGTTTTGCAGGTACAGAGTATATTACATTCGAGCTTAATCGACTTTCTTACTTGTTTTAATTGAAGGTGTTAATTGATAGATTTATAATCAACAATTACTAAGTTTAATACAATACGTGATAATTGACGGCTTGCTTGGGTGCTAAAAATTTATTCAAATTATTCTCTCCAAAATTAGAAAAAACTGAATTCCTCCTGGCGAGGTTAGAATACAAGTTGAGTTCTTCAAGCATTTAACCCCAGCGTTCGTTGAAGAGCTTACACGCACCTTTAATGACATCTAAGATAGTGCTGATATAACTGATATCTTCAAATAGACCGTAATATTCCCCATTCACAAATAGCATAAGATAGCAACAGAGAAGATAGAAACCGTTCCATATGTATTTTTGGCCGCTGAACTCAAATAAATTGTCCGTATTCTCCCAGCACGTCAGGTTTACGAGATATTCGCATAAACGTGTGTTTAGCGAGGTTTCTTTACATATGTTGGTCCTGTAGCCACATTAAGTGTACTATTCCAACAAAATTTGTTTTAATGTGAGCAGCATTGAATAACGTTACAGAAAACCCAAGCACGAAGTTATGATTTTGCTGATAAGGTACAAATTTTTGGACTTAAAAATGAAAAATGTGGTTATTTTTGATAAAATCTATTTTTTTCCAAGTTTTAAAAATTCTGAAAATTTTCTGCTGATACTAAAAATCTTAGAAAAAAAATTGTTGGTGGGCCTTTGTTTCTTCTTATTTTACATATTTTCTGTTTTTCGATATCATCGCACTTTTTAAAGTTTTAGCCGAAAAACTATAAAAATTTTTGTCATTTTTTTACATTTTTTTAACAATATTAAATCTTAAGATGTCTTAAATTTAACAAACATCAAACTAAAATAACTTTTTAATATTCACTCATTGGTTTCACAATAACATCTTTGTTATTTTCAAGCTACCAGAAGAAATTTTGATTGGATTTATTATGCAAAAAAAGTCGACACTTTTTATAGTTTTTGGGCTATAACTTTTAAAAGCGCGATGATATCAAAAAATTGAAAACATGTTAAATGAGAAGAAACAAAGGGCTACCAACTATTTTTTTCTAAGATTTGTAATATTCGCAGAAAAAATTTCAGAATTATTTAAACTTGGGAAAAAATTGATTTTATCAAGAAATAGCCACATTTTCAATATTAAAATCCAAAAATTTGTACCTTATCAGCAAAATCAAAACATCGTGTTTGGTTTCTCTGTAACGCTATTCAATGCAGCTCACATTAAAACAAATTTTAAAAGGACACTTAATGTGGCCACAGGACCAACAAATGTAAAGATACCTCGCTAAACACACGTTTATGCGAATATCTCGTAAACCTGACGTGCTGGGAGAAAACGGACAATTTATTTGAGTTCAGCGGCCAAAAATACATAAGGAACGGTTGCTATCTTCTCTGTTGCAAAAGTTGGCCTTTTTTTGTAAACTTGTGTAGTTAACAAAACTTTGGGATATGACTCCAAAAATACGTTTCAACCATTTTCAAATATGAATTACTTTTGGCAAAGTTTTTGCCCTTTAAATTTCTTTAGAACTTTTAAATCGGTGCAAAAAACAATATTGAGGAACGTTTACTTCGGCTCAACCGAATTTTATATACCCTTGCAGCTTGTATGTATAATTTATATAAATAAGGGTTTTAATTGATTTTAATTAAAAATTTAGTTTTAGCGTTGTAGAATAATAGCTGTTATTTCCAAAACTCAACAATAGATGGAGCCACTACTTTGACCATTTTAGTTATCGTTATAACTAACTTTATTAAATAATAATATTACTTGCTAAATACAGGGTTGCCCATATTCGACGGACCCATGTTTTTTTTTTAAAATCAAAGAAAAACAAGTAGATTTGTTTACATCAATTTTTGAATATGATATCTCTCAAATGGCCGCCTCTGGCGTTGAGTGCGTATTGTGCCCTTTTTGCAGCATTTTCCATCGATTTCGCCAACATTTCGGCCGGAAAAGCGGCTATTTCTTCACGAATGTTGTCCTTGAGCTCTTCTACGGTCCTTGGCTTGTTAACGTAAACCTTTGACTTCAAATATCCCCACAAGAAGAAGTCAGGCGGCGTCAAATCGGGCGAACGCGGTGGCCAGTCCAAATCACCACTTTTCGACATCAAACGGCCCGGATACAATTTCTCCGAAAATCGATTGTTATGCGACTTGTGTGGAGCGCCGTCTTGTTGACACCAGAACTGCCTCATACGCTTTCGACGAATAATTGGCATCACAAAATTGGTCATCATGTCGCGATAACGCTCCTGGTTGATGGTAACAGCATGGCCATTTTCATTTTGGAAGAAAAACGGCCCAATGACCGTTTTCGCACTAACGCCGCACCAAACTGTGACTTTTTCGTCATGAAGAGGCACTTCTTGAATCTCCTCAGGATTTTCAGTGGCGTAAATACGGCAATTTTGCTTATTTACGGTCCCATTCAATGTGAAATGTTTGACAATTGACTTGTTCTGTTGAATGTAAATTTCAACTATTTCAGAGCGCTCGCGTGGCGTGTATTGTTCCATGGTAAAAATCTGCTTGGACTGACGCTTCAAACGCGGTGTGTTATTAAGCGATCTGACATCTCTGTCAAAAGTTATGGCGTTGCCAGATGGGTCCGTCGAATATGGACAACCCTGTACAATAAACTGAATATGATCGAAGCGACGCTGGCAGAGTTCGCGGGAGAGACTCGTCGTCAGCAATGGAACAAACTTCATCTCGAAGGCGTGCGATGAATATCGATGGGTGGCTGCAGCTATCGCGTGAGGGAACTCATCGGGGATGCCACAGCTACTCCCTCCCCAGTGACCAGATCGGGAGCGAAACTAACCTTACGAGGTCGTTCGTATGTACGTAGCGTCTTTGGTGGTTGTGAATCGCTTCCAGTTTCTTGTTCCTTCGTCACAAACGTCAGCTTAAGGCGCTCCGTTGAAACAGCTATTTCCTTGCCATCGATTTTAATGACAAAGACTCGATCCGTTGGTCGTTTCACCACCTCGTAGGGCCCACAATATGGAGGTTCTAATGGTTGTCGTTGGTGCTGGCGATGCTCTACCATAGACGACGATAGCGGTGAGATCTGGTAGGGTCAGGGCAGGGTTGCTCCAGGTTATGACGAGGGTAAGCTCGCGTAGAGGCCGTTGCTTCGATTGGGCGTCGACAAGCAAGTTCGCCCAAGCAGGATGATTCTCGCTGTGATATTAGTTGTTGAGTCGACGAACTGTATCCGTAGTACTGTGCATGTGCACAGAGTACAGATTTACGTAGTTGTGTCGATGGTTATCTCTTGTTAAGGCCGTTGCTTCGAATGTGCGTCTATAAACAAGATGTTCGAGTAGGGTTGAGGTTGCCTCACATCAAGGACTTTCGTCTGCCACGCGTTGTGGACTTTGATTGCCACTCGTTGTGGACTTTGATTGCCACTCGTTGTGGACTTTTGCTTGCCACGCGTTGTGGACTTTTGCTTGCCACGCGTTGTGGACTTTGTGTTGAGATCGAGAACTTGTGAGTAGACTCAGGCTTGCAATAATTGCCAAACAAAGAGCGTCTCGAGTTGAAGCAGGTTACTTGTGGTCGATCTGGTATGGGCATACACATCGGCGATGATAAAGGATGCGATGAAGAGCCAAGTTTAGCTGCGCGACGTACTTTCATTGCTGGGAACGATCGTCTGGGAGGCTGCGTACAATGGAGATCGGTGGAATTGGTGAATGTCTAACCAACGTGCGATCGAGTAAATGTACGTGCAGGGTTGGCTGCATACAATGTAAGATCTGATATATTGGTGCGATGCTTGACCAACGTGAGATCGGTTACGTGTAGGTGCAAAGTCGATTGCGTGTAGTGTGAAATCGTGTGAAGTTGGCTGCAGCAGGACGTGGAATGTTATCCGCACGTGGAAGCAGGATGTGTACGGTTGGACAGCGTGCATGGGCAGCGGTCGGTGTACGTATGTACTTGCATGAAAATGTTGGCAGCAGTAGAGATGTGTGCTTGAGTGTGTTTGCAGCGCCAAAAATCTCGTTTGTCTGTGTGTCTGCTTTGCTTTGGTTTCCAGGCGTGTGCCTGTGAGCGTAAGCAGCTCCGCAGTCTGTGCCAAGGATCTTGTTTACCTGTTTCAAAAGTCCATAGTTGGTAGATGTGGATGTATAAAAATGCGCCAAAATGGATTTGATTGTAGCTGCAGACGCCGTCAACACGCATGTGTATGTTTTTGGGGGCGTGTGAGTGTGTGCCGGCTCGCTGGTCCAAAAAACCTCGAATCGCTGCTTCTGTCGAGGATCTGGTTGACTGGATCCATGGTGAGTGATTGAGTTTGAGTCGAATAAACTGCAAGCGCGGTCAATCACTATGTTGTCACTATGTGGAATTAATAATTTTGTCGCCATGTTGAAAAATTTCGCACTGTTTGTACATTTGTTTGAAGATTTTTGTTAAATGTTTTATGCACAGTTTGCTGTTGCGGAGTCGAGTTTGTTGTGTTTTGCTAGGCGCTACCGCCAGCGGCGGCCGCGCCTTTGTGTGTGTTTGTGTGAATTTCGTCAGAGATTGAAATTCATTTGTTTAACACTGGGCTTTGAGTTTGTTTATTGTTATTTCGGAACTAGGGGTCACCACTTTAGTTATCTTTATAACTAACTTTATTAAATAATAATATTACTCGCTAAACAAACGAATATGATCGAAGCAACGCTGGAAATGATCGAGAGACTCGTCTCCATCGCTGGACAACGAGTCTTGTTCCCGCGAATTCTGCCAGCGTTGCTTCGATCGTATTCAGTGTATTGTATTTAGCGAGTAATATTTTTATCTAATAAAGTTAGTTATAAAGATAACTAAAGTGGTGACCCCTAGTTTCGAAATAACAACAAATTCAGTCAATTCTCATTGTTTACACGGCCCGGCAACGCACATCAATTTGTGTGCACGAAATTGTCTGATGCAATATGCATTGTAGATGACTAGATATAATTTGCGCTCCACTCAACTAGACACAAGGCGTGACGACGAGGAAGTCTTTTTTGATAGCAGCAACTACATCAACATGGTTGAGGAGGAACTGAGAGCCCAGCTGGAAATCATGCAAAACGAATTGCAGCAGGTAACTGCGGCTGTCACTGCAAAGGCACTCCCACGCCTTCACGTGCCGAAATTTAACAAAGACAATCCACAGCTCTGGTTTGTCTTAATTTGACATAATTGTAATACACCTGGAGGTCGACGTTCTTCAGTGCTTCGAAGATCTGGTTTCGAAACCTCCAGAGCAAAGACGCTGCGAGGCACTCAAGAATAGGCTCCTGACCAACTTTGCCGAATCTGCGGAATCAAAATTAAATCGTCTGCTCCAAGGTATTGCCTTGCTCCTGTTGGCGGCGAAAATATAGTTCGCGCACTCTTTATGGCTCAAATGCCCCAATGCATCCGTCCGCTCTTTTCTGTCTGGAAAGAGGAAAGTTTGAATGAACTCGCAAAAATTGCGGACAAAATGCTGGAGGCAATCAATCCAGGCTCTGTATTGGTTGTCGACTCCCGACCAAGGCATTTGCCGTCCATCGAAAAGTTCCTGGTCCAGCCTCTTGCATATGGTTGCAAAGCGAACTGGTTGCAGGCGAGCTTGTGGAGATTATCGGAAACTGGATTCGAAAACGGTGCCCGATCGTTATCCCATCGCTCACATTCACGATTTTGCCGAAAGACTTTACGGAAAAACTGTATTTTCAACATTGGATTTGGTTCGAGCCTATTATCAGATACCAATGTGCGATGAATACATAAAGAAAACCGCAGTATGCACTCCGTTCGGATTAATTAAGTTTCTTTATATGCCGTTTGGCTTAAAGAACGCGACACAGACATTTCAGCGATTTATGGATAGCATATTCAGAGGCTTGGATTTTGTCCATTGCTATATCGACGATATACTGATTATGTCCAGAGATCAGGATGAGCATGAGCAGCATCTACGAGCTGTACTTTCAATACGTCAGAAACATGGCCGGAGCATCAATTCAAACAAATCCCAAATCGCTAAATCGATGGTACAGTTTCTGAGCTATACTATAAGTTCTGGTGGAGTACGGCCACCAGCTGATCGAGTCAATGCTACACTCAGAAATTATTTTTCTATATTTAAGAAAATCGCCCTAAGATCGAAATCGCCCTTAAATTTAGAAAAAATTTCTATATTTAATAACAAAATTTCTGAATTTTAGAAAAGTTGCCCTAAAAATTAATTTTTAAAAAAACTTTCTTAAAATTAGAAAAATGTTTGTTTTTTCTAAATTTTAGGGTGAATTTGCTTTGTTGCCTTTTCTAATTTTTAGGGTAATTTCGCCTTTGATTTAAGAAAATATTTGTTACAAATTTAGGGTACTTTGCGCTAAAATTAAGCAAATAAACCTCAATTTTAAGAAAGTTTTTCTAAATCCACCGCCTTTCTTAAAATGTTTGAAAAATTGACGAAGCCGTCCATGTGATGGCATTCGTTTACACACACTAATGTCCATTCGCAATGCCTGAAGAATGTAAATGTATTGAGCAAGTTTTTGATTTGTCTTGACATACGTTTCACCATGTAATCGATTAAAGGATTGTATAAAATATAGTCAATGTTAAAAACATCTCAAATATAAATAAAAAACATAAAAAAGAACCATTCAATAGAAAAAAAAGTATGGTCCTACGGGAACATGATCCCAGTCCCCGACATTTTCTAAGCTAATGTCTTATCCACTCGACCACGACCCTTGCTTTTTATTGAGTGGCAAAAGTGAGTACTTAAGCGCCAAATACGGCACACAAATTTATAGGTAGGTATTTATAGGTATTTTAACGCAAAGTATTGCCAAACAAAATTGAAAAAAACGAGAAAGGCAAAGCTAACTTCGTCTGTACCGAAGTTTTGATACACTTGAAATAGCTTGTCTCAACGGTTAGAGACTTCGACCAAACTTCGCAGGTCAGCTTAAAAGCAGTACATATTACCAATGACCGTGTTTGAGAGCAGTAATATTGAGAACAAACCAGTTTTTCTTACTAAAACCCATTTTCCGAACGAACATTTGTATGGCAGCTACAAGAAGTAGTCATCCGATCCGGTCGGTTCCGACATATTAGCAGCGTGCAGTAAAAAGAAGACTCTGTGCAAAGTTTCAGCTCGATAGCTCCAAAACTGAGGGACTAGTTCGCGTAGAAACAGACAGACGGACAGACGGACGGACGGACAGACGGACGGACAAAGCTTAATCGACTCAGCTCGTCATGCTGATCAAGAATATATATACTTTATGTGGTCGGAGATGATTCCTTCTATGCGTTGCAAACTTCTGGGCAAAATTATAATACACTTTTCAAGTGTATAAAAATGTGGAAGCTATTCAACATTTTTTATTGAGGGGGCGGAGTGGGCGTGGCAAAAATTTGAAACAAACTTGATCTGCATGCAGACAATAGGAGTCAACATGTCAAGTTTGGTGGCTCTAGCTTTTCTAGTCTCTGAGATCTAGGTGTTCATACAGACAGACGGACGGACGGGCGGACGGACAGACGGACAAGGCTATATCGAATCGGCTGTTGATGCTGATCAAAAATATATATATTTTGTATGGTCGGAAATGATTCCTTCTGCCTGTTACATACATTTGCACGACTTTGGGCATTTCCATTCTGTCGAACCGTGATTGTTGTACAAATTCACAGTTAAAAAGTCAAGTTAAATCGAATTTTTAATTCGTTTTTTACTGTATAATATAGCTCTTAGCAAGCACTTTAATTAGTGTTAAAGTGTGTATCAAGTGAAATTCGGTTTCCAAAATAATGACAAAATTGCAAGCTATTCGAACGTGACAAAAACAGAAGTGGTTTTCACGAGCAGCTATATAAAGACAAATTTTAGCGAAACCTAACACAATAATTAAGCCCAAATAATCTTAATATCTTATGAATGAATAGATCTTTGAAATGTATATTATTTGATTAAAAAATCTTGAGAACATTTTTTGTAAAAAAATATTTATCTCTGTCGATACGTGACATGTCGAACGTGACATTTTTTCCATCATCATATTTTTGTGGTTTCTGCTTTAATGCGTAGCAAAAACTTACAGTTAATTGCATTGGCACAGTTTCTCATGGTTTCTTATGCATTCTTGTATAGCCCTTTGTACCATCAGAAAGATTTTAGATAGCGAAAGTACATGTAATAAAGTCACTTTTTTCCAAAAAATTAAACAAATTTAATGTCAAAATGAGAAAAATTGCGCTAGTACGGCCATAAAACCGAATATATCTAATTGGGTTATTAGTAAATTTAAGATTAGCTTACATTGGATTAATTTGATTGTTTCCCTATAAAAATTCGATCAAATATACTGTTTTCAACCACTTTAATTTTTTTGGCCCAGGTGGACCTTTTTTGGAAATGCCCATATATTCTTGACGTTGACGATAATTAGCAGATGGAGATTTCAAAAAAAAAAAAAAAAAAAAAAAAAAAAAAAAAAAAAAAAAAAAAAAAAAAATAAAAAAAAAAACAATTTTTTAATTAAATGGGTGGTTATTATAATTCCTAAAAAAAATTTACCCCTTGAAAATTGGCAAATTAAAAAATCAAATATGGTTTTTAAAAGAATAAAAAAATTAAAAAAAATTAAATAAAAAAAAAAAAAAAAAAAAAAAACATAGGGAAAAATTATGTAGGGCAGTTTCACTATTAGTATATGAGCTGGTTGTTTTGTAACATCTCAATTCCAACAGACAGAATGGTTTGCCAGCAAATTCAATTTCAATTCGATTCCTTAACAATGACAGTTTAATTGAAATATCCAGCCTAATATATGATATCCGTATGTCGTTCTAACTGCTTTCCTCTCTCCCTCACTTCCATTGAAAGAGTGGTGCATTTGTTGTTTTTGTGAAAGGTATATACAAAAGTACACACATACATGGCTCATACATGTAAACGCTCTTTTCACTTTGTATTGATGAGAGCAATCCTCTTTCCTAAAGCTATTTACGCTATTATATACGCAATAGCTACGATGTAAGCCCCTACATAAACAAAGAGATTGTCTGAGTACTTTATGTATTCCAACACCAGGATGGAGTAAAAAAAATGTTTATACAACTGAAATGCATACATATGAAAGTGCAATGTATGTGTTAAAAATTTAACAGAGAAACTACGTCAGGGATAAATATGTATAATACTCTTTCTACAAAAAAAACGTTGAACTATGTGAACCGTTTCAATATTATAAGAAATTTTTAAAATTTAACAAATATTTGGCATCGAAAATGGTAAACTTACTTACTTAAATAAGAAAACAATATAAAAATCTAAGCAAAGTCTGCTTTTGTACGCTTGTAGATTACCCCAGTAAAATTGATATATGTTTAAAAATTGTTTCCTATATAACAGTTGTTTTAATTGCGGTATTTATGTAATGTGTATACAAGTTTTATCTTTTGTGCTTTGAGATGATCCGTCACAACCGCCAAAGTAAGGAGCTGTGCTCAAATCATGGCAGAATTAAAGTTCCCAATAATTAGGCAGCGGGTATAACAAACAGTTAGGAGTTGCACCTCAAGTATGTGTCCAAGGTGCATAAACCAAAGATATTAAATCGACATAAAATAGAACAGCGAGTTCAAAAGCGTCATCTTCAAAGATAAAAAATTCAATTTACACGAGGAAACCACACGAATTGGCGCGACCCAAGAAATCCCCGGAAGACTTGTTACAGACGCGTCCCTTTAATGCAATGGCCTGCAATAAGTCCGGATTTAAATCCAATTAAGGACCTTTGGGGCATCCGATCAGGCAAAGTTTTTAGTGGTGGAAGACAGTTCGACTCCTCAAAAGATTTAACGGAGGCCATTGTTCAGGAATGGGCGAATATTGAAATATCCGTCCTTTAAAACTTGGTCAATTCAATGGCACGGCGCGCCGTGTCGGTTGCAATTTGTCGAACAAAAGAAGGGAGACACTGTTTCTTACTAAACAAATATGAATATTGTATTTAAAATGGAAATAATACTTAATTAGGGTGTTCACCAGCCCTCGTAAAAACGTAAATGGTATTTACCCTAGTAATTGATGTGGTAAACCAGCTGTTTTTAACAGGCTACACATTTTGCCCTTAATATTTACAAAAGATTTCAGACGCCTCAGTGGCGTAGAGCACTGTATGCATAACTCATAAACAGGAAGTTGTGTGTTCGAACCATACAAGTTGAATTTTTTTTTTTTTATATTATTGTTTGTAGTTGAACACCTTTTCAGAGCTCGGCTAAATTTTTTGTACTTTAAAAAAAAAGAAAAAAAAAGATTACAGATTACCGGGACTCGAACCGGAATATCAAAAAATACAAGGGGATGATCATATCCACTCAGCCAACGCCTAGACAGAAACAACTGTATCTAAATTTCTATATCAGATAACCACGATACCAAGTATTTTTGGCCGATACTTTGAACACTTCAAGTTTTTACACTTTTACACTTTTACAAGCGATTTTATAAACATACCCCAGGGCAACAAAAAGTTGGTAATTTTTTTTCCTTTGTGTTTTGTTGTTGTGTCGGGGGATTAAACTTTTGAAGTTTACGCTTTTCGATTTACGCTTTTACGAGAGCTGGTGAACACCCTAAATATCTAAATTTTTTTCATTTGCAAATATATCAACTTATTCGAAAATTTTTTTTGGCTCATTTGTTATTGCATAGACAACTAAATATTTAATATATTTAAAGTTTCTTATTTATCAACTTCTGTTTTGGTTATAAAAAAAAAATTAAAAAAATTTAACATGCAAGAATTCCTAAAAATCTTAAAAAACACGTTGCACATATATCAATTTTACTGACGTATAATTGTGCAGAGGCATGTCCGACCACATAAAGTATATAAATTTCAGATCAGCATGACGAGCTGAGTTGATATTCGCCTTAAACGTCCCCAAACTTTTCCTTTACTAGTTTTCTATGCTTTTATAATTTCATCCAGTTTGATAAAAATCGGACAATTATATACAAATGTAGCTGCCATAGATAATATGGGTCTGAAAAATAATATTAGTCGGGGGTGACACAGAAATCTCTATAGATTTCACCGACATAAGAAGGTAGAAGGTAGTACACCGCCAGATTTTTTTTCGAGGTCAGGTCAGTTTTATTGACGTTAATTCCGAACGGTAGAGAATCGAGAATCCATTAGGTAGAGAATCGACTACTCTAGCTATCTACGAAAGAATTCCCATTACTATTTGACATTATTTTAGTATGACTATATTAATTAATACCCGAACGCACCTCCTTCGTTATAGTTATCATTCATAAGTTCTCAACAACGGCTTTCAGAAGTACCCGAACTTTAAAATAATAAAAGTTTTGGATTTTTTTTGACCGGGCACAGAGGTCGATCAAGAATTTCTCTACTTATTAACAGACAAAACAAGTTTAAGACCCTGTCCACTGAAACTCCAGTCGATGGTACTGATGAGACAATTAGTGCAAAAGTTGTTTGCATTGATAATATGTGAAAATCTTTTAAATGCTTGGTTCAGTGGGCTCTCTATTAGAACCATCGAACGCTCTAATAATGTGAGTATTCGCTTTGTTTTATTTTAAAAGTCTTTAATGGGCTAATGGTCTAAATTGTAATAAGATCTAAATAAAGTCATTACAAAAGGATAGGCTCCCCATTAAATCAATTTGCTAAAGATCTCGACGTGATGGGCCATTTCTGAACACAGATTCGTGTTCAGCACGAGAAAACCAAAAACTGACTAAAGTTTTTCTGCGAACTGGTTAGGGTCCAGCATCGAAACGCTAATAGTTTAGAATGTGAACCAGTTCAATATTATAATTTTTTTTTAATGGCTTTACACAGCCGGCTTTGCCCGGAGTTGTCCGCATTTCCGCAGCGCTTATTCGTTTTGCAATACAATTTTTTCTGCAAAAGTTAACGGAAGCTTTCAACGAGATGTTTGAGACGGGGAGGATCTAGGACAGCTTCAGAAAGGGCATAATATTCCCCACCTTTTAAAAGGGAGATCTAAAAGATGCGAGAAATTGTAGGGGTATCACGTTTTCAAAGACCTTCTCTGCGGTGCTAATTCAACGTAGATATTCTTACAGAGTACGAGGCTTGGTTTGGAAAGGATACTTGACAATTTAGAGTATATTTTGCTTTTCACATTCGCCGGATCGTTAGAAAACTGTATAGTTTTTGTTTTTAATGCGGTTTTTGACTCTAAAGACAGAAGAGCACTTATGTTCCAACTAAGCAGTATTGGCATCTGAAGAAATGTACCTCGCAAACGAAGCGGCCGTATGAGAATGGAGTTCCTTATCGAGATGGTTTCCCACAGAGTCTGGAGTCAAGCAATGTTGCCTCTTAAGTCCAGTCCTCTTCTTCTTATATCTAAACGATTTAGAAGAATATATACATCGCACAAGGTAAACGGACTCGAAATAAAGTACTTCTGTGTGCAGATGATATTATGGTCTGCGCTGAATCTGCTTTAGCTAGCAAACACTCTATAGATGGCTACGGAGCCGAAATGTGGGGCTTAACTCCTAATAAGGAAGAAATCTGCAAAAACCCCACCCCAAATCGAATGTTGTGCTTAGAGATGTGCTAATCTTAGTACACCTGCATCTATATATTTACTGCAGTCGAGCTCTTCAGCTACAATTAAAAGGTTATGCGAATGCACGAGCACAGACTGCCGAAGATTTTAGCAATACTGTGATATCTTATCCTTCCAATTGGATAACTTTAGGATTTAAATGACTTAGTTTTCTGAAACTAAAATGAACATCTTTTCAAAGTGCATTAATAGTAAGATTGTCATTTTCTTAAAAGCCCTTACTCAAATGAGATACAAATTTAATTATTCAAAATACATCGTACACAGAAAAAAAATGCCGGGAAGATTTTAAGCATATATAGGAATGATTTGATCCCGACCGTACTCATTGTTTATTTTGACGATATTGACGAAAACAATCGATTTAAAGATTGTATAAAATATAGACAATGTTAAAAATACCTTAAATAAAAATAAAAAAACATAAAAAACAAAAAAATCATTAAAAAAATATTTAACACTACCGCTCCTACTGGGACTTAATCCTCGGCCCCCAAGCTTGTAAGCGAATGTGTAGTCCACTCTTCCACGGCTGTTGTTACTCTCAGAGCGGAACAATGCCAACAGAATTCCATGAGTACATTCTTAAACACGTTTTCGACACCACGTCGTGCTTAGTGCTAATAGTCGAGTTGTCTAACGTGACGTCGTCCGTGTGTTGTTTAGTCTTCGGAGGTCCAAGGCTCAAGTCCCAGTAAGAGGTAAGTAAGAAAAAGTTTTTTAATGTTATCTTAAAATTAATTACAGTTTATATTCAAGTGGCTGGTGTGTGTGTGTGGTCGGGGGTCGGTCGGTGTTGCTCCATTCCCTGCCCCTCCTCCTCCTCCATAAAAACAATTTTTTTTAAAGTCTTTAAAAATTAATCCCGAACGGATTGATTTCTGCCTTTCCGGGATCAACCCATTTTTAGTACCCTTTCGGCATGAATTGATCCCGGAAATCCCGGAATGGAATGATTTTTTTTTTCAGTGTATAAGTATGGGTGCTGTTCAAGATTGTTCTGATTTCAAAGCTGTTCAAAATTGTTTCTATTCATGTGAAGTAGATTAAAATATCAAGTGACAAATTTATTCTATCAGCTGCTCATTAACAATAGTGGTTTGACTTAGGGTTGGAGAAAACCCACTGCAAACACTAGTTTGCTTGCGGATGCTTTCCGTTCCAGGAGCAATTAAGTATCGAAGTGCAATTTCGGACAGCAATTCATTTGCACAAGCTCTCCAATAAGCTGTTGGGTTCATGTCGACATCTTTAATATATATATAATATATTATATATATATACTTATATAATATATTATATTATATTTATATAATATATTATATAAATTCCAACACTGACACCTCATATGGCACCGTATTGATTATTTGATATATGATTAGTTCTTAATGCGATTTTAATATATCTAATATAGTGTTTATAAAAACATCGATAATAGGTATAATCCTTATCGTCCAACCAAAATGTCGATATATCGGTTTATCGAAACCGTAATCTCGAGGACTAATCGTCATGGAGACCCTGCACGAGAAAAATCTTAATGAAAATGGATGCATCGTAAGAGTCACATAGAAGCGCCGAAAAAGAAGGAAACCTCAAATTAAGGGTACTGTGTACCTTCAGGTGCCATTT
Source organism: Lordiphosa stackelbergi (assembly GCA_018904235.1). Lineage (NCBI taxonomy): Eukaryota > Metazoa > Arthropoda > Insecta > Diptera > Drosophilidae > Lordiphosa > Lordiphosa stackelbergi. The sequence continues at coordinate 73,652 of JAEIFU010000091.1, read as the reverse complement.
TTTAACCGTTTACAAAAAATTAAATTAAATAGGTAATCGGTTAAATTAAATGCAGAAATTTTTGTTGTTGTGGTTCTTGCGGTGTTTGTTGTATCCCTGATCAAAGTTAACCAAAAATTTAAAACATAGGGCCATGGTTGAAAAAATTGTTTGAGTACGGATTGTCTGAAAGTGAAAATGAAAACGAGGTTTTGTAAGTAAATGATGTAATTCTGGTGTGAACTAGGATATTTTGGATCGGTCAATAAATAGCGGAGTTATGGTGTTTCAAAGTCAAAAATCCGAAAATCTACTTTCTTTCACGTTATTTTTTGACCGATCAAAAATATCCTAGTTCACAACAGAATGGTGGGAATTAGGAGTAATAAAAAAAAAAGGTCAACAGTTACTCTTTAAATTTTTGCAACCATTTCGGAAAAAGTGGCTCTGAGTCAATTGCATTTAAAGGGTCGACAACTGTTTTCGATGAAACTAAAATGAATTTTGATAGATTTCAAACTTGAATTTGATGCATTTGGGTGTTAGCTTTTAGAGAAAAAATTATTCAAATCGGTTAAATAGTTCTCAAGGAATTAGGATCAAAGTGCGTCAAGATATGGTAAAAAAGATCTCCAAAAACTTCATAATAACATTTTTTTTCAATTTTTTTTTGGAAAAAAGCGTACACTTTATACCTTTTTTTTTTGAAGTTGTTTGACTAAAAAAGAGAAAAAATTTGAAATTTCTAAAAATACGACGGTCGATGAAAGTTTTTTCCATATAAAAGGGTCGGAAAATAATTTTTTTTGTTTAAGGCCTGATTCCAGATGACATAAAAATCAATTTTTATGTTGAAGTCCACATGAATAGAAACGCTTTTTAACTGGTTTAAAATCTGAATGCTATAGTAAAGCAGTCCTTTTTGAATGAAGTATTGTGCCGAAATAAAAATTTATGTCATCTGGAATCAGGCCTTTATTTTTATAAAACAAATTTTCCGATCTGCTTCCAAGTTTTACTGGATATTTACAAGGCCATAATAAAACGTTTTAGCAAATAAAAATAAAAATAAAAAAATTATTCTGAAGGTAGACAGTAAACAATAAATAATAGTACTTAAAATAATAGTACTTAACTACGATATTGGAGAGAGGAACTATTTGAACGAGGCACAAGCGAGCTTTTAGGAGTAAACTTCATTTCGAATATTGCGCGAAGTAATACTAACGCACTCATGCATTGGCGGAAAAAAAGTATCACTATCGGAAATGCTTAAACTACGGGGCATAGAATAATGCGTTGCAAGAAACTTATTGCCAGGTCAATACTCAGGAGAAGATTGGATACGTTTGCTCTTTGTCTGATAAATGGTTCCGAACGATCTGGTATCTGGGGACGACCCCAGAAGCCGGTTTGGCAGCAAAGGCTGAGTGAGCGGCTATTGACGGACTTTTTAAACCAAGCTTGGCAAGGTTTGAGATGCTTTTTCATGACTAGTTGCCTCAGTTGGCGCCCTGCCAGACCTTGGCTGAATACGGCCTTATCAAACCTTTTATGGGCACTTCCAACCGATTTTTCAAGAGAAGATAAGAGCCCGCCGGGAAGTTTGCTTAGAAGATATTCCATGATTTCATAAAATATTCGAAACGAGAAAGGCAAAGCTAACTTCGTCAGTACCGAAGTTTTGATACACTTGAAATAGCTTGTCTCAACGGTTAGCGACTTCGACCAAACTTCGCAGATCAGCTTAAAAACATTACATATTACCCATGACCGTGTTTGAGAGCGATAATATTGAGAACAAACCAGTTTTTCTAACTAAAACCCATTTTCCGAACGAACATTTGTATGGCAGCTACAAGAAGTAGTTATTCGATCCGGTCGGTTCCGACATATTAGCAGCGTGCAGTAAAAAGAAGACTCTGTGCAAAGTTTCAGCTCGATAGCTCCAAAACTGAGGGACTAGTTCGCGTAGAAACAGACAGACGGACAGACGGACGGACGGACAGACGGACGGACAAAGCTTTATCGACTCAGCTCGTCATGCTGATCAAGAATATATATACTTTATGTGGTCGGAGATGATTCCTTCTATGCGTTGCAAACTTCTGGGCAAAATTATAATACACTTTTCAAGTGTATAAAAATCATTTTCCATTTTAATTTATTAAGTCGTGGGCTCAACCAAGGTTTAAGACATTGTGTAACATTTCAAGCCACAAGTTTAAACGCTAAGTAGTTGTTATATTTCATTCTGCCTAGAAACCATGGGACTAACACAATAGGGTAAGTGAAAAGTCGAACTGACCGTTTTCTCGACAATAAGAACGCCAAGCGTTTGTGTTCTTGTTTTCAATTAAAAATCATTAACGTCATGAATTTCCGCTACTCTTTTCCATTTTCAATGAGAGCAGATACATGCAGCTATTAACGCGTATGTGTGTAGGTTCATCACTCTATGTGGCGTTGCTTACAGAAAATCAAATTCATATACATACACACCCATATGGGCATAAGTATACATATACGCTACATGAACCATTTGGGAGGTAGCGGGTCCACGTATGTGACGAACAATAATGCTTAGTGGGGTTTTTATTTGTGAATGGAAATGAATGAAAATTTTCATCGCACAGATGCCAAGCCCCAGCCTGTTGCACGTCAGTACGATTTTAGATCTCAAGCGAGAAAGTTCATAGAGCAAAAACAATTCAACACCGCAAATCGAGCAACAATTGCATTGGGACTATCGGCAGATGTAACTCGCGCCTTACTTTGGCTAGAAAAAAATTAATTTGGCAAAGTGCAGCTGAAGACCATGTACATTTACCCGAGCTCACCGGAATCAGAGTTTTCGTTGCAGTCTGAAGATAGCGCCGCTACTAAGATACAAGCTGGATTCCGTGGGTATCGCGTTCGAAAGCAGCTACACCGCCAAAATAAATCCGCCAACAACAGTTCACGCTACTCCAGCCAGCATACGAGACGGCATCAGCGGCCGCCCACCAACGCCCTAATGGAGAATCCGCAAAATAATGGCGACATTGAAGATCAGCGCGCAATAAGCGGGAACAACATGGGCAGTGCTGTGGCGTCAGAGGAAGACCGTTGTGCGACTAAAATTCAAGCGGGATTTCGCGGATTTCTCGTTCGAAAACAACAGAAAATAGCTACAGATGCGGCTGTCAAAATACAGGCAGGCTTCCGTGGTTTCAAGGCTCGCAAAGAATTAAAGCAACCCTGAGGCTGTTTTCCATGCACTCATACATAGATACCACATACATACATAATTCTAATTAGTTCATAGATGTTTCTTGTAAATAGATAACTTTTAGATCATAGTTCCCACCAAAATAAAATACTCGTATCATAAAATACTCGCAGTCCCATAAATTGGCAATGTGCTCAGTGCTTCCATTTGTGCTTTGGAAGCGTTCCATGATAAAGAGGAACGCACGTTTGTTTGTTCTGTTTAATTTATCTTAGGCAAGAAACTTGCATCTAATTCTGCTTTTTATGCAATACACGTATATGTATATGTATACATTACGTGCTATATTTGGCTTCATAACTTGTGGCGTACATAATAGGGACACAACAGTCTTCTTTGTGGGGTGTTTAGCACTGAGGAAATATGGACAATCATTTCATTTAGTCAGCATACAGGTTCCCCTTCATTTTAGGGGCGCTCTAAAATAATTACATACAGTTCTGGCTATATTTTGCATTTTAATATAAACTAGCGTCGTTTGTGTCCTAAGAATTATTTCACAAAATTCCTAAACATTTTTAATACCTCATTTCATTAGAGATAAGGCTTTCAACCACTATTGTTCGGATTCGGAACCTCTCTCGAACTAGTAAAATGTCTAACTAAAATTCACCAACTCAGCTAAATTTTCTGTTTATAGCCTAAGTAATTTCTAAAATTAAGCTTTGAAACACACAGCGCCAGCTTAACTGCTGGAAATAGAACCGTTGCTTGTGATGACTGCCCGTAACATCCCCTCATCAAAGGCTCAATTAGTTATATACAGAGATTACGTTAAGAAGATTACGGCTACGGTAAGTTTAATTAAAAACCAACACATTAGTCAAAGTATATGGGCTAATCCAAAAATTAAAAAATTAATTAAACCAAGGGCAGAAATTGAAAGTTGCGAAAATCCAAATGTTTGTTAACGGAATAATAGGATATTGGCATTTCCGCGGGTCGCGAACGTAAGTTCGTACGCTTTTGATGTACAAAAATAGAGGCAAGCTAACTTCGGCTCGACCGAAGTTTATACCCTTGGAGCATGATATATGCCTGCCAGTTTTTTATATCGCAACTATACGATATATTTATCCGATTTTGATCAAACTCTCCAAAACTGTGTTGAAACAGATAATAATCATATCTCGAACGTATAAAGACGCTACTATTGAAAAAAAAAAGGTTTTCTCACTAAAACAATTTTTTTGACCGATCATTCCTATGGCAGCTATATGCTATGGTCTTCCGATTTGGATCAAAGTTGATAGAATTGTGTGTTAGCATATAATATTGATCAGCAACAAGTTTGGAAGCGACAGCATTAAAAACAAAAAGGTTTTTCTTACTAAGATTTTTTTCAAACCAATCTTTTGTATGGCAGCTATACTATATAGTTGTCCAATTTTGATAAATCTTGGTGAAATTATGTGAAATCAGAGAAAACTTACATTGAAACATTAAAAACAAAAAAGTTTTTCTAACTAAAACTACTTTTTCAACCGATCGTTCCTATGGCAGCTATATGCTATAGCAGTAGCGTACGCAGGATTTTTTCAGGGGGGGGGGGGGTTTAGAACAAAAATTTTAGTATAGTAGTATTTCGCATATAAAAATTTCACCCAAGGGGGGGATTTAACCCCCCGAACCCCCCCCCCCCGTACGCCACTGTGCTATAGTCATCCGATCCGGCCGGTTCCGACAAATGTGCAGCGTATTTGTACCAAAAGACTTCGTGCAAAGTTTGGTTACGATAGCATAGAAACAGACGAAGGGACAGACGGACGGACAGACGGACATGGCTATATCAACTCAGCTCGTCATGCTGATCAAGAATATATATATTTTATGGTCGGAGAAGCTTCCTTCTGTGCGTTACAAACATCCGGACAATTTCAATATACCCTCTCCAAGGGTATAAAAAAGACAGAAAACAAAAATTATCCGCACTTTTTTTGCGATTTGATAGCATTTTTTTAGCTCTGTGCTTAGTTCAAAAGACGGGGTTTATCGAGATTTAGATTTCATAATGATAGCAAAACATGTGGTCGCCATCGTACGCGAAATAGAAGTTGACTTTGGCTTAATATTGTGAAATGCAAAAATCTGCAAAATGGAACGGAATATTCTTAAGCGATTAATCTCTATAAATACTAGCAAATAACCCGACGCGCTTCGCTGCGCCTTCAACAATATAGAACCCCGTAGAACCCACAAATAGAACTTTGCTGATGGGTTCTCCCCACAACTCCCACCCCCATCCCTCCCACATCCCACCCACTCTACACCTAATTCCAACCCACCCACTTCCTGCCAACATCCCATCCACTTCCCACTTACATCCCACCCACATCCCACCCACTTTCCGCCTGCATCCCACCCACATCCTCTCACTTCCCACCCACATCCCTCCCACTTCCCGCCACATTCCACCCACTTCACAACCACTTTCCATCCATTTTCCACCCACTTTCAAAACAAGTAACCACCTACATCCCACTCACATCCCATTCACTTCTCAGTGGTCATCTCGGCCTTATTTCCAATATCGGAAAATGAAAACACAACTGAATTCTCATTTTGACCTTACCCAGCAAAAATCTGAGCGCTCTAAGAGTACTATTAGAGCGCTCAATAGGAGCAGTAAAGCGCTCAACTCTCCTTGTAACTAGTGCTATTTTTAACATTGCCATGTCATTGGATGTCAGCGCTACACTGTCACTACGAAAAAAGCGCTTTAAAGCGCTCCGCTCGCAATGTAAAAAGAGCTCTAGAAAGCGCTACACTGTCACTGCCGAAAAAGCTCTTTAAAGCGCTCTGATCCCAGTGTAAAAAGAGCACTAGGAAGCGCTCCGCTCCCAGAGTAAAAAGAGCTCTAAAAAGCGCTCCATATCATTAAAAATAAAAAGAAGAATATCAATTATGGTGAGGTAGTGATGGAGGATGGGAAGAGGTGTGGGAAGGTAAAGGGAGGGGAAAGGGAAGGGGAGAAATTTAAGGGGAGGGGGAAGGGTTGACGGGAGGGCATAGTCTTGTTTCTGATAAATGTAGAACTTAAAATTTTTTTTTATTTTTATGTTTAATTACCTTTAATGGGATTCGAACTCAGGACTTCGGGCTCTTAAGCACAAATGCCGGCGTCGTAGCCCATACGTCTATTCAGGGCTCGCGTGACGGCAGCAGCAAGTCTCAGTTAAGAACACAGATAATTGTTAATTATGTTCGACATTGAATTAAACATTTTTATACCCGTTACTCGTAGAGTAAAAAGGGTATACTAAAGTCGTGCAAATGTATGTAACAGGCAGAAAGAATCATTTCCGACCATATAAAGTATATATATTCTTGATCAGAATCAACAGCCGAGTCGATCTCAGAGACTATAAGAGCTACCTCCGCTATTTCTTATCCGATCTTGATGAAAATTTCAGGGATTATAGATATTGCTAATATTTTAAGTTTCAAATTTGAAATCGATATCTTTAACAAGTGAGAAAGTCGGTCAAGCCCGACTATATTTATACTCTGTACCTAGAGTAGGAGATAAATGCAGAGCTGCTGTTGCGCTCATCTCAAAGTTTCTCTCTCTCCCCCTCTCTCTCTCTTTCCCTCCCTCTCTTTCTCTCTCTCTCCCTCTTTCTAACATTGTGCGTTGGTTGTGAGTGGGTGGGAGGGGGTGGCGAGGGGTAATTCACTTATTTAATTATTACTTGAGAACCGCTCATCCGATCTTCTTCTTTCTTCTTTCTTCGGCAAATAGATACATATTGCTAATGACTAACTATCTCTAGAAGGTACTAATCATCTATCTACAAAACTGTGGGAGATATGACGTTTTTTCCAAATTGCGGGGGCGTGGCAAAAATTGAAAATAAACTTGATCTGCCTGCAAGTATAAGAAGCATTTGTCCCATACATGCCAAACCTCTATCTCTTACCGTCTCTGAGATCTGTTTGTTCATACGGACGGACGGACAGACGGACAGACGGACGGACAGACGGATATGGCTATATCGACTCGGCTATTGATGCTGATCAAGAATATATATACTTTATAGGGTCGGAAATGATTCCTTCTCCCTGTTACATACATTTTGCACAAACTTAATATACTCTATGTACCTTCGGTACAGAGTATAAAAATGTGTGAGGTGGGCGTGGCAAACATTTGAAGCAGACTTGATCTGCGTGCAGACAATAGGAGTCAACATGTTAAGTTTGGCGGCTCAGAGACTATAGTCTCTGAGATCGACTCGGCTGCTGATGCTGATCAAGAATATATATGCTTTATATGGTCGGAAATGATTCCTTCTGCTTGTTACATACATTTGCACAACTTTAGTATACCCTTTTTACTCTCCGAGTAACGGGTATAAAAACTAAAAATCGTGTTACTGTGTGTCCGCAAGGGAAAATAGAACAGAATGAATTCCAATAATTTGGTTTTTCAAACTTTGCTTTATAAACAGAGTTTTTAACGCCCATTAATTTGATAAAAAAAATACCTTTACGACCGCAACGGCATTAAAATACTATAAAAAAAATTTAAATGGTTTTTTAATTAATTTAATTTTAATACTTTGTTTTTAGACTTTTCTTTGGTTATTATGCAAAATTCGCTAAACAATGTGGAAACGCACATTAGCCCCAGGGTCGATTTTAATTTTTTGTAAAGTCCGCAACGGAACTTTAAACAAGCATAACTTTTTTTTCAAAAACAGATAAATTTTTATTTGAAATTGCGTTTGAAAGTATGTACTTTAACAAGCAATTTTCAAATTTTAATTTTGAATTAATTCCACCTAAATTTACCAAATCTCCCACTGCGCAGAACAAAATAAAAAAAATGACTCAGAAGTGTTGTAAAATAACTGCTTTCGTGGAGCAATATTTACAAGGAGAGTTGAGCACTACAACTGAGCGCTTTCGTGGAGCAGTACTTACAAGGAGAGTTGAGCGCTCCAGTGGAGCGCTTTTGTAGTGCTAGTAGATGAGCGCTTCGAAAAAATTTGCTGGGTACAAACCGAGTTTCAAGTCAATCGGATGAAAAATAATTATATCGCATGTTGAATTTTCCGGCCATTTTCACGCCTGGGGCGGATTTTCCGACATTGAATAGTCACATTTTTATTATTTCGTATTCTGTCCTTGCAAACCGAGTTTCAAGCCAATCGGATGAAAAATAGTTTTTTCATGCAGAATTTTCCGGCAATTTTCCGATCGTCAGGTCATATTTTCCTACTTCGGAAAATCAAATTTTAAACCGATTTTGAAGACAATTGGGTGAATAATAGTTTTTTCATGCAGAATTTTCCGGGAATTTTCCGACCGTTGGGTCAAATTTTCCAACATCAGAAAATCACAATTCAATTTATTTCGTATTCTATCCTTACAAACCGAGTTTGAAGCCAATCGGATGAAAAATAGTTTTTTTTCAAGCAGAATTTTCCTCGTGAGCGGATTTGCCAAAATCGGGAAAACACGTGTCGAACTATTTCGCGTACTTTGCATACAAATCAAGTTTCAAGTCAATCGGATAAAAAATAACATTTTTCCCATACACACTTTTCCGACGCTTTTCCGACTTTTCCGGGTGGAATTTTTCAAACCCCCGCTTTAGTACACACTTTCACCACTAACAGAAACTCCTGTCCAAGTTTCAGCTTTCTATCTCTTACCGTTTAGGCTGTGCGATGGTTGCCAATCAGTGAATCAGTCAGGACACTCTCTTTTATATTTATAGAGATAACAAGTAAGACCGTTGCAGTCGAGTAGCCCGACTTCAATATACCCTGTACAATTGACAACGAGAGCGTAAGTTAAAGTCGGCTCTAACCGACTTCGATAAACCCGTTACTCATGAAAAAACATGTTTAACAGTGCTCCTGCTTTCCTTAGGGGTGACCATCCGAAAAGTAGCGGGGGGGCTTGGTGCGCATTTTTGCTCATAACTTCTGAACCGTTCTTTCGATTTTTATCATTTCTTCGGCAAATCGATTCATTTTGCTAATTACTAACTATCTTTCGAAAGTACGAATTGTCTATCTTCAAAACTGTGGGAGATATAACGTTTTTTCCAAATTGCGGGGGCGGAAGGGGGCGTGGCCAAAATTTGAAACAAACTTGATCAGCGTACAGATAAAAGAAGCATTTGTCCCATACATGTCAAACCTCTATCTTTTACCATCTCTGAGATCGACGCGTTCATACAGACAGACGGACAGACGGACGGACAGACGGACAGACGGACATGCCTAAATCGACTCGGCTGTTGATGCTGATCAAGAATATATATACTTTATAGGGTCGGAAATATTTCCTTCTCCCTGTTACATACATTTGCACAACTTCATGATCCCCTTTTACCCATTTTTAATGGGTACAGGGTATAAAAATAGCTATTTTTGAATTGGCCACGCCCCCTCCCGCCACCGCAATTTGGAAAAAACGTTATATCTCCCACAGTTTTGAAGATAGACGATTTGTACTTTCTAGAGATAGTTAGTAATTTGTAAAATGAATCGATTTGCCGAAAAAATGATAAAAATCGGATGAACGGTTCAGAAGTTATGAGCAAAAAAGCGAACCAAGCCCCCCCGCTACCACCCCACCCACCCTAAAAAATGTTGCATACTTTTCGGTTAGAGCCGACTTTAACTTACGCTCTCGTTGTCAATTGTACAGGGTATATTGAAGTCGGGCTACTCGACTGCAACGGTCTTACTTGTTTATTAATGTAGCTTTCTATCGAGTGTTTACACAGAAAAATATCTCTATTGGATTTTTATACCCTTGGAGAGGGTATATTGAAATTGTCAGGATGTTTCTAACGCACAGAAGAAAGCATCTCCGACCACATAAAGTATATATATTCTTGATCAGCATGACGAGCTGAGTTGATATAGCCATGTCCGTCTGTTCGTCCGCTTGTTTCTATACTATCTCCTCCGTCAGTTTTAAGGCTACCGTAACCAAACTTTGCACAAAGTCTCTTGAGAAAAACTTTTTGTTTTCAATGTTATCGCACCCATCCCTCGTATTTATAATTTTTCTATGATTTTACATAATTTCACCGAGATTTATCAAAATCGGACAACTATACAGTATAGCTGCCATACAAAGTATAGGACTGAAAAGAAGTCTTAGTTAGAAAAAATTTTTTGTTTTCAGTGCTATCGCTCCCAAACTTTGTACAGATCAATATTATATGCTACCACACTATTTCGTCAAGTTTGATTCATCGGATCACTATAGCATACAGCTGCCATAAGAACGATCGGTCGAAAAACTAGTTTAAGTGAGAAAAACTTTTTTGTTTTCAATGCAATCGCTCTCAAACAATACTGTAAAGTTTGATTCAAATCGGATGCCTATAGCATATTGCTGAGAATTTGATCAAAATCGGATGAATATATCGTACAAAATCGTATATCGCATCGTACACAAGCTGGCAGCATATATCATGCTCCAAGGGTATATAAACTTCGGTCGACCCGAAGTTAGCTTCCCTCTATTATTTATTTTTATACACTTGCAAAGGGTATTATAATTTTGCCCAGAAGATTGTAACGCATAGAAATATTCATTTCCGACCTTATAAACTATATAAATTCTTGATCAGGGTGACGAGCTGAGTCGATTGAGCTTTGTCTGTCCGTCTGTCTGTCCGTCTGTCTGTCTGTCCGTCTGTCTGTTTCTATGCGAACTAGTCTCTCAGTTTTAAAGCTATCGAGCAGAAACTTTGTACAGAGTCTTCTTGTTACTGCACACTGCTAATATGTCGGATCCGACCGGATCGGATAAATATATCTTATAGCTGCCATAGGAACTATCGGTCGAAAAGTGGGTCTTTGTGAGAAAAACTTTTTTGTTTTTAATGTTAACGTGTCTCACTTCAGCGATTATTAATATTATCCGCTTTTATACAGACTTGGAAGTTTTGGTCAAAATCGGATGACTATATCTCATACGTACATTAAAAGTGCATTTTTTCAAAGAAAATAATTTCATAATAATCCTCCTCAGATTTGGAAAGACTGGAAGATGAGCATCCGGGCCAAAATTTCCAAAAATAAAAAATAGACCATCTTCACCCAAGTCCTCGACAGACAGCCAGGATCCGGTTTCTGGAGAGTTTGGTTAGTCCAATATAATCAAAAATATTCTAATTTCTTAAATATTTATTTTTTGAATTAGAGAGCGAGTCCCGAGACACACCATCGAAAAGGCGTAAGGTGGCCACCAACAATGTGAACTCGAGATCTTTGGATGCCGCTCCAAGCACTTCATCTTCAGGTGTTCTCAGTGGCAGTAATGCCCAATTGGCTGCTCTCATTGCTGAACAAAGCACCATGTTTCAAGACATGGTGAAGGAGCTCCGACAACTCAACAGCCAAAACAAGTCTGGAACGGAAGCTGTATTAGCAATGGGAGCACAGCTCAGTGGATTGATGGAGCAACAACTAGAAGAACGCCGAAAACTTAGTTCTATAATGGAAAAATTTGTCTCAAAAAAGGAATAAAAATAAAAACAAGTATTTATTTAGCACAATGCGATAGTGACCTTATTGATGATCAATTGTGGAACTTATTAGGAAGCTCTAGGTGAATAAGCTGGGAATTTGTTTATAAGTTTTCGAAAACAATAGTATTTATTTAGTTAAACTAGATTAAGAAGAACTTTGGCGATAGAGAAAATTCGTCGCAGCAACCTCAGAAAAGCATCCAATCCACTTACCATTTCTGATGAAGCGTAAGAAGCTTACTCTGCCTGTTTTCCTGCATTTTTTAACAATTTTATTTTCTATATTAGTTTTCTGTATAACTATCGTTTGGACAAAGATACCTTTGTTATGACATAATAGAGACCGATATCCCCAGGACATCAGTTCCCCCAGTGCTGCAATACGAAATTTCGGATTCCAGGAGTAATTGGGAACGCATGTCAAAATTGTCAAGCCACCTGACAACGAAAATCACTATTTGAACCGAAAAGGCTATTTTAGTCTTTACGTTATAAGTAAGTATAGTTCAAGCGGCCTCATTTTAGAATTAGATTTTTATTTATTTTTTAATTACATTGATATGTGATTATGAAATGCGGATAACACTGTGCGACAAATTTCAACTTTTTTTTTAAACTACCAAGCACAACTATGCGGAATCGAAAGTGCTACCCGAACTGAGTAAATCCCTATCAGCGATTGGGTAGATTGGAAGCACTTTTTTTTATGGACCCTCAAAGTTTTTGAAATTGGGTGTGCCAACCAAAAACAAGTGTCATTAGTTTTTGCATGATAGCTGCAAACTGTCTTCGGCCAAGTTGTAGCTGACAGTCCGCAGAATAAATTCTTTATACCAAGATTTTTAAAAATTCATGTTTTCCGGTAGTATTTCTTAAAAAACTTTTTTTCTGAAACGTATTTTTTTTCTTTTTCGAGTATAACTTACTTTCTTTGGCAAATATCAAACAACTCTGCAAAACGGCCCCAAAAGTGTGAATTTCCAAAAAAATTGACTCTTTTGTTGTCATTGTTTATTAGATACTCATGTTTTTCACCAAAATAGCAGCCAATTAAGTTTTGTTAAGCTGTTAGAGCAAAACATTACTCATTTTATTTGTTGTTATTTTTAAAATTTTTCTGTAATTTATCAGCAAAAAGGTTGCCAATTTAAGACTGTATAAAATATTTTAACATGCTAGTACATTTTTTAACAAGTTGAGTTCAAGTTAGCGTAAATATGTTATGTTTCAAGGTTCATCTCCGACCACATAAAGAATATATATTCTTGATCAGCATGACGAGCTGAGTAGATTAAGCGTTGTCCGTCCGTCTGTCCGTCTGTCTGTCTGTATCTACGCGAACTAGTCCCTCAGTTTTGGATCTATCAAGCTTTGCCCAGAGTCTTCTTTTTGCTCCAAGCTGCTAATATGTCGGAGCCGACCGGATCGGATGACTACTTCTTGTAGCTGCCATACAAAAGTTCGTTCGGAAAATGGGTTTTAGTAAGAAAAACTGTTTTGTTCTCAATATTATCGCTCTCAAACACGGTCATGGGTAATATCAAAGACACTACATATATAGATACCTCATCTCATACAAAGTTTTTTTTTTCCGTCACATTTGACATCTTTTATATCTATAAATCTTTGCTCTCAGCCGTGTAGCCATTTTATAAATCTTATAGCTAACTTTCAATATATGTATCCCCGTAGGGTCAGCGAAAAGCAAAAATTGGTATCCAAAGTCAGCTCCCAAAAAGAATCGTTTTTTGTTTCACATGCGTCATCTATAATATCTATAAATCTTTGGTAATATGTAATGTTTTTAAGCTGAGACAAGCTATTTCAAGTGTATCAAAACTTCGGTACAGACGAAGTTAGCTTTGCTTTTCTCGTTTATTTTCCATGTAAATAAAAACATGTCTCATTATAATTTAACAGGTTCATTTTCATGTTAATGCAAGAACCTCATATCTCAGTTGTCCTGCAGCCGATATTGAGCAATCATACATCGGCTTTCAGTTAAAACATCATATTTTTTGTGTTTTATCAATAAGCATGCTAAATTTTTAATATTTTAATTAATTAACTCGAAACTAGAAGAATAATTTTTTCTGGGTTAAATCCATTAAGAACTTTAAACGTGTTTTTCTTAGAACGGATTATTTTGAGTTATGTCAGTATTGAAGTAAGTGAGCAATATATGAAGCGACGATGTTGTAACTTTAAAATTGTGGCTCTAAAAGTTTTTTGCGTATTTGTATCTCTATTTATTATAGTCTCTGAGATCGACGCGTTCATACAGACAGACGGACGGACGGACAGACGGACATGGCTAAATCGACTCGGCTGTTGTTGCTGATCAAGAATGTATATTCTTTATAGGGACGGAAATGTTTTCTTCTCCCTGTTACATACATTTGCACAACTTCATGATCCCCTTTGAACCATTTTCAATCGGTACAGGGTATAAAAAGTACGAATGATTGAAGAATAATTTTATTAGCTATAATATCGTGTGTAAAACTTATTCATAAGTTATTTCATAATTGAGATATTTGTAATAGGTCTTTTTTCAAAAATGCAAACAACGGTAATTTGGGATTACCTCAAAATCTGTTTTACTGAGATTTTTTAAACTCCAGATTCGGACTCAGTGCAGGTTTTTTCATAAGGAATGACATCAAATTGAAGAGGATGAAAAATCGTGTTAACTTTTGTTATTAAAGTTTAAAAGGCCAGTATCGATTTGTGAGTTGACTGCTGCAAAACTTACCTGCTGACAAAAGATAAAGGGAAAATGTACACAAGAGAAGTATTTTTTTTTATTTTCGGAATTACATTTTATTGAGAAGCTAATCAAGTGTAATCACACTTGTGAGTATAGTATTAGGGTGCAGATTTGATAGAAATACTTTATGACTACTATTAAGAAATTGCAGCTGAGTGGTTTTGCAGCTATTACGCTTATGCTGTGTATATATGGTAATAGGTAATTTAAACAAGTGGATTTTAAGACCGGACCGAGTTTTTATAAATATAAAATACAACGTTTCAAAATAAATGTGATAATTTACTGGTGATCGCTTTTACTCATTTTGTAAGGATGAAATATATTATATAAAATATAAATTTGGCTCCTAAACAGACAGAGGGACGGAAAATGCTTAGTCGACTCAGCTGATCAAATGATCAAATTTTCGATTGTGTTTTATGTTTTATGATGCATTTTTAAATTATAATTTAATTATAATTTAAATTAAAGTCATATTCTCAGAAATAAAAATGAAAAATTGATTAATGACAAAATCTCAAACATGAGGTATAACTTGCCAGCCCTTAATCTGCTAGCTGTCATGTACAGGGCGACACCATTGACAGAGGGAGCCACTGCGGAGGTGGCTTTTATAAATCTCCAAACAGAACACGAAACGTTTGTAACCAACCAAAAACAATTTCTGTGGCACCTAAGAATTGGAATTCAGTTGGCATTTGGTTTAGAAGAGATTTCTGTTGTTTGAAATAAAAATAATTTTTAGGGAAAAAAATATTTTTGACAAAAAATAAGAATAATATTTATATACGTATAAGAACTAACATTTTGTAATAATATAAAGCAAAAGAGCAATTAAAATATTTATGATGAAGCCATAATTCCTTGTTGAGTTTTATTTTTACGCGGAATAAATAAAACTCAAGCGATAATCATTATTTTTCAGTTTTTTATTTTGGTCAAAATTAATCATTCTTGCTTGGGTCTTAAATTATTACTCAGAAATAATAATCATTGTGTGAGCAATTGAAAAAAAATTATTAAGGAGCAAGTTTTATTTTTAAACTTATACGGTCCCTGCTATGCGCCGCTGACGCATTTAGCTGCGAAAGTCAGGGCTGCGATTAAGCCCTGCTTATATTAAAAGAAGTAGCACACTTTACCACTACACCACAGCGGGCACGCATTTAAATCCTAGAGAAAATATTAGGTGCCACGCAGAAAAATAAAACAGTTAAAATGGATACCAAAATTATCCAATGGATCATCAAAAGTATCCTTTTTTCTGATTGCAGATCATAAGTAAAACCTTTTTACCAAGAAGAAAAAACTTTCCAAAGTTCAGACACCAGAAAAGGTTAAGGAATTTAATGACTTAAAGAGTGAATGAGGGTTTTGTAAATTCAAATTGTAGAGTAGGCGACAACTCTGGTTGCTGTCTATATACACAAAACACATGCGCTGACCACCCAGCCAGCTGATTAAACCTGTTTCGAAACCGAATTCGAATAGTCAAAACGTAACCAAATCGTTCGGAATTCGGATAAGCAAAAAGTAAACTGTTCGTTTTCGTTGCGTTTTTACTTTTTGAAAACGATCGGAATTTGGAACAGACCTGATTGTTTAGAGTTGATGTAATAATAGTAAAGGAACGTAGAAAATGCATAGCATAAACGTAATGTACTGATACCGTATACAAATATTATTATTTTCTTAATTTCTTTCCAATTTCTGCACTTTTAATACGTTTTCGCATGTGCTTAGGAATAACTCTGAAAACTTCGCAATCGATTTGAACTGGCATCGAGTTCTGCCTTGAGGCGATCCACTTCAATTCCATATTGGTTTTCGATTTTGAACGTTCACCTGTTGAAGAAAAAAAAACTTTAAAAGTAATAACTCAATTGAAGAAGTTTTAAACTTAACGGTGCTTTGATTCTCTCTACCTAACTTAATTTGTTGTGTTGTTCATTATTAACGTAATATTCTGTACATATATATAAAAGTTAATGTACAGGGTTGCCCATATTCGACGGACCCATGTTTTTTTTTTAAAAATCAAAGAAAAAAATAAAAATTTGGCGGTTGGCAATCTTAATCATTTAATTTGTTCCAAGTAGATTTGTTTACATCAATTTTTCAATATGATATCTCTCAAATGGCCGCCTCTGGCGTTGATGGCGTATTGTGCCCTTTTTGCAGCATTTTCCATCGATTTTGCCAACATTTCGGCCGGAATAGCGGCTATTTCTTCACGAATGTTGTCCTTGAGCTCTTCTACGGTCCTTGGCTTGTTAACGTAAACCTTTGACTTCAAATATCCCCACAAGAAGAAGTCAGGCGGCGTTAAATCGGGCGAACGCGGTGGCCAGTCCAAATCACCACTTTTCGACATCAAACGGCCCGGAAACAATTTCTTCAGAAAATCGATTGTTATGCGACTTGTGTGCGGTGGAGCGCCGTCTTGTTGAAACCAGAACTGCCTCATACGCTTTAGACGAATAATTGGCATCACAAAATTGGTCATCATGTCGCGATAACGCTCCTGGTTGATGGTAACAGCATGGCCATTTTCATTTTGGAAGAAAAACGGCCCAATGACCGTTTTCGCACTAACGCCGCACCAAACTGTGACTTTTTCGTCATGAAGAGGCACTTCTTGAATCTCCTGAGGATTTTCAGTGGCGTAAATACGGCAATTTTGCTTATTTACGGTCCCATTCAATGAGAAATGGGCTTCATCGGAATTGATAATTTTGTTCCAAAATTGCTCGTCATCTTCGGCCATTTCGATGACTCTTTGGGCCTTTTCCAATCGACGAGGCTTGTCCGCAGGCAACAATCTTTGCGTCAATTGAATTTTGTACGGGAACAAATGCAAATCAACGCGAATAATCCGTTGTAAAGTGGACCGAGCCATGCCCAACTGCTGAGAACGGCGTTTTTGGGATGTTCTTGGGGACCTCTCAACACTGGCTCGTACGGCAGCGATATTCTCGGCCGATCGCCTTGGTCGACTTTTATTTGGCCTCTTCGGATTAGAAAGAGCCTCACCAGTCGAAAATTTTTCGTATAAACGCTTAATGGTGTTCTTAGAAGGCGCACTTTTCACATTTTTTAATTTTTTAAAAGCACGTTGAGTTTTCACAATTGACTTGTTCTGTTGAATGTAAATTTCAACTATTTCAGAGCGCTCACGTGGCGTGTATTGTTCCATGGTAAAAATCTGCTTGGACTGACGCTTCAAACGCGGTATGTCATTAAGCGATCTGACATCTCTGTCAAAAGTTATGGCGTTGCCAGATGGGTCCGTCGAATATGGGCAACCCTGTATGTATGTTTGAATGTTTATTCTTTATGGGCATCTAAACCGCTGAACCGATCATCACGAAATTTTCATAGTATGTCTATGTCGATCATAGGAAATGTCTTAGAGGTTAAGGGGCATCCAGATTAAAAAAAATCGATTAAAGTAAATATATTCTTGATCAGCGTGACGAGCTGAGTTGATATAGCTATGTCCGTCGGTCCGTCCGTCTGTCCGTCAGTCCGTCCGTCTGTTTCTATGCTATCTCCTCCGTCAGTTTTAAAGCTATCGTAACCAATCTTTGCACAAAGTTTTTTGCTACAAATACGCTGCACATTTGTCGGAACTGGCCGGATCTGATGACTATAGCATATAGCTGCTATAGGAACGATCGGTTGAAAAAGAAGTTTTAGTGAGAAAAACTTTTTTGTTTTCAATGCAAACGTGTCCGAAGCTCGTAATTATAAGTTCTTTATGCTTTCACATAATTTCAGCAAGTTTTATGAAAATCGGGCAACTATATAGTATGGCTGCCATACAAAAGATAGGTCTGAAAAAAAGTTTTAGTGAGAAAAACTTTTTTTTTTCAATGCTATCGCTCCCAAAATCGTAACTGATCAAATCGGATGACTTTAGCATATAGCTGCCATAGGAATGATCGGTCGAAAAAATAGTTTTATTGAGAAAAACTTTTTTGCTTTCAATGTTAGCTTCTTTGTACGTTCCAGTTATGAATATTATATGTCTTAACACAGTTTTGGAGAGTTTGATCAAAATCGGATGAATATATCGTATAGCTGCCATATAAAAAACTGGCAGGAATATATCATGCTCCAAGGGTATATAAACTTCGGTCGAGCCGAAGTTAGCTTTCTTCAATTTTTTACAAATCGAACGGTTTTATCCTTTTTGACCTCAAAGAAAAAGACCAATTCGAAACTAGATTTCGACATGCCCTCCAAATCGTTATTTGTAGTTTTGAACGAAAAATTGTTTAAATTTTATAAACAATTTCAAAATGAGTAAAATAAAAAGAAACAGAAGGTTTACAAAATTGATTTATCAGGTTTCGATTATGTATAATATTATTACTATTACTGTGTCTACTAAAATAATAAATTAATACAATTTTGAATTATCAAACAATTTATTCTCTGTTATAGCCCCCTTGAAATAGCTTCTAAGAATATTTATTTTATTGCTAAAAACATAATATAATTATGGTGTCTTCCAAAAGTTGGAGACTTTTTTAATTTAAAATATATTAATTAATAAAGTTTTAAAAAATAATAGTATATCTTTAAAGAAAGCTTTGCCACGCATTCAGTTTCAAATCTATTTGATTGAAACTTGGCAAGTGTGTGTTATATTTATCAATCTTTTGAAATATGTCAACATCAGACAGATTGGAGGTCTATATCATAGCATTTTTTATTGTGGGGGCTGGGGTGGGCGTGGCAAAAATTTGAAACAAACTTGATCTGCGTGCAGACAATAGGAGTCTACATGTCTAATTTGGTGGCTCTAGCTCTTCTAGTCTCTGAGATCTAGGTGTTCATACAGACAGACGGACGGACGGACGGACAGACGGACAGGGCTATATCGTCCCGGCTGTTGATGCTGATTAAGAATTTTAATCTTTTAAATGGGTGGCTCACAACTAACCATCCAAACTAAGAACTAAATCAAACATTTTAAAGATTTTGGAATCTTATCAATGTTGGCAGCATAGAGCTATTGTGCTTATATATTATTAGTGTCATCGAATGAATGGGTGTTAAGACTGGATTTGTTTGCTCAAAAGTATAGAAATTCTGCATTTTATTTTTAATATTAATTAATATTGCATATTAATTGCATTTCACTGGACCAAAACCTTTTAAAAATATCTAAACATTAACCATTGGAAAATTTCACTTCAAGGCCATTAATCGGAGCTACGAAAAAATATATTGGGCTTGCAGCCTGCTTTATAGATATAATTGAGGGTTTTAAGTTACCATTACTTTGCGCTTTTTTCACATATTTCTCGTTGCGTCCTGAATTGGTTGTTATGGTGGCACTATTGTCATCATCCGGCGTCGAATCATTCCGAAGTGCGTCACCACGCTGCAATTTTTGACGCCTTGCAGCCAAACTGCTCTCCAAGCTGTCGCTTTGTAATTTGTTTGGGAGTCCTTTCTGCTTTCGTGTGTGTATTCGATACGCGGTCTGTATCTTTTTTGCGGCTTCTTCTTCAATAAATCGCTCCAATGACTCGCTAATTGCGTCGTTGCCAAAGGAAGCTTTAGTTTCTTGGGTTGACGACTTTGTGCCCGCGCTAGCGCGACGCAATCTGCGCCTGGTGAGAAATCCTCGAGCACCTGCTTGTATTTTCGTGGCAGCTGACACAATTGTGGACTCTGTATCAGTAGATGTACCCATAGCATCTGCCATAGCTGTGTCAATGTGATAGTCATCTTTGATGACTTTGGTAGGGTCAAAGTAATCCGAATCGGTTTCTGAAAGTGAATATGCCATCATTTTTTTCCGAATATTTTCAGAAGTTTCATCGTCCAAACAGAAACTGCTTTCTCCGCCGTCAATATACTTGAGGGTGTCATCAACGGTTACCGACTTGAAAATTGTGCTTGGATCATCGCCTGCGATTGTGTAGTGCCGCAGAAAATGCGCTTTACTACTTTCGCCATCGCTTCTACCAACTTTGACTAGGCTGTCCCCAGCAATTGAATCACCGAATACAACCGATTCGCTTTGGCCAGAACTTTCACGAGTATCTTCGCGTTGTAGACGGTTGAAAACTATAATGTCACCATCCTCGATGTCAACACTATTTGATTCTTGTAGACAGCTCAGGGGTCTAATAATAGGTTCATCAAAACTGGGCTCAGTAGGTACAAACTCTTTGTCGAGTGACTCTGAAACTCGTCGCAGTGACATTTTTTCAATTACTTGCTCTGGTTTTAATAACTTTTCTGTAGCATTGTCTAAGGTATCCGCAGAGAATGTGTCCAGTTCAGTGGATTCGTTCATAGACAGCTGGGTATGTTCTGGAACATTATCCACATCATTTGTAAAATTTTTAATTTCATTCTCTAGACTTCCGGCGATACTTGTATTTGAGACTTGTCTTTTAATGCATGGTTCCTCTCTAACTTCTTCGGCAGAAAAATTGATTTCATTGATTAAGAATTCGTTGACCAGTTCCCTGATGGATACGATTTCTGTATAACGAAATGAATAATTATTAATCTAATACGACTGCACCATAGTGAAGAACTTACCTTCTACTGGAGCTCCGGTATCTGTGGGAATAAAAAAATGAATAGTTATTAATCTAAAAAGATATGGCTAAGCTAACTTCGCATGTGCCGATTCGACACAGCTGAAGTTTCTATACCAAGTGCTCGTTTGAAATCTCAGAGTTCAAGAACGGATTCGTAGATTTCGACCAAATTTTGCACAACTTTTTGAAAGTATATAATTATGAGTTTAACAATCACCCAAATTAAGAACGAACATATTAAAAAACGAGAAAGCAAAGCTAACTTCGTCCGTGCCGAAGTTTTAATACACTTGAATAAGCTTGTCTCAACGGTTAGGAGAACAAAACAGTTTTTCTCACAAAAACCCGTTTTCCGACAGATGCATTCTATGGCAGCTACAAGAAGTAGTCATCTGATCCTGCCGGTTCCAACATATGAGCAGCGTGCAGTCAAAAGGGACTCGGTTCAGCTCGATAGCTTCTAAACTGCGGGACTAGTTCGCGTAGAAACAGACAGACGAACGGACAAAGCTTAATCGACCCTGCTCGTCATGCCGATCAAGAATATATATACATTCTGTGGTCGGCGATGATTCCTTCTATGCGTTGTAATCTTCTGGGCATGCGTTGCGGCTATGCGTTGTAATCTTCTATTAGCAAAACGGAACTTGGATTGGCGGAGGTTAGTAAAATTGAACCAGAGCAGAAATTAGAAAGTACCAAGAGATGAATCGAATTTTAAAAAAGAACAACAACGGCATTTTTAATTTTTTTTTTTGGATATCTGATTAATGTTAGTTTATTTATATCACATATACTATGTTATAGTCTGAAGAATCTTTGAAAAAAAATTTCAATTAAAAATATCAAAAAATAAGACCGTGACAGCGAATATTTAGAGGCAACTCGGTAAATGTGCGATGTTCATCATAACTCATTACCGGATAATCTGAAACAAAAAAGGCGATATGCATTTAAAAGGTGATATGTTTCCCGAAATCACGTAAAGTCTTTAACATTTTTTTTTACCATTTTTAATAACAAATTGACCTAAATTTTTTAGCAAAAATCTACCTGTGGAAACACATCACCTTTCATCGGGTTTTATGTTTCAGATGATCCAGTGAAGAGGTATGAAGAACCCCGTAAAACAACTTTTTCTCGAGGCTGTTTTTGTTTTGAATAAAATGGAAATCAGAAAAAAAACTTTAAATTCAATCCTGAAAAAATGTGTGGTATATATGGACCGATTTCAAACAATAATTTTATACCCGTTACTATTAGAGTAAAAAGGGTATACTAAAGTCGTGCAAATGTATGTAGGAATCATTTCTGACCATATAAAGTATATATATTCTTGATCAGCATCAACAGCCGAGACGATATAGCCCTGTCCGTCTTTCCGTCTGTCCGTCCGTCCGTCCGTCTGTCCGTCTGTCTGTATGAACACCTATGTCAGAGACTAGAAGAGCTAGAGCCACCAAATTTGACATGTAGACTTCTATTGTCTGCACGCAGATGAAGTTTGTTTCAAATTTTTGCCAAAAAAAATGTTAAATAACTCCGACATTTTTTAAGATATCGAGTTCAAATTTGAAACTTAAATTTGCGTTCGCAATAACTATAATCCTTGAAATTTCATCAAGATCGGATATAAAATAGCCGAGTTAGAAAAATGTTGCATTCTTTTCGGATGTTTCCACTAAACAACACAGGAATGCTATTAAACATTTCTTCCCATGAGTAACGATCGAAGTCGGTTAGAGCCGACTTTAACATTCGATCGAATTCCAAATAATAATAATTTATACTTTAGTTCTTGTACAACCGCCACTACATTTCCCTACCTTGGGGGACTTATTTTGGAAAATAGGAAAAACATGTGTAATTATTTCGCAAAATTTGCTTTCGGATGATACAAATAATTTTTATACAAAATTTTCCGACAATTTCCTTTGCGTTCGAATTTACCTAATTCGGAAACTTATTCGCAAAGGATCCAATTATTCCGCTTAGTTTGCTTGAAACACATGTTTAAGCATTAAAGTCAATCTAATGGAAATATAATATATGAAACCTAACTTCAGCTCGAGCGAAGTTTATAAGCCCAGCTATATGCTATAGTCATCCGATTTGAGTCAAACTTGACAGAACTGTGTGTTAGCATATAATACTGATCAGTAACGAGTTTCGGAGCGACATCATTAAGAACAAAAAAGTTTTTCATGCTAAGACTTTTTTCAGACCAATTTTTTGGATGGCAGCTGTACCTTATAGTTGGCTGATTTTCATAAAACTGGCTGATGTTATGTGAAAGCATAGATAATTAACATATACCAGGTTCGGAGAAGGTTGCATAGAAAGCAAAAAAGTTTTTCTCACCAAACTACATTTGCAACCGATCGTTCCTATGGCAGCTATATGATATAGTCATCCGATCCGGCCGGTTTCGACAACTATGCAGCGTATTTTTACCAAAAGTCTTCGTGCAAAGTTTGGTTAAGATAGCTTTAAAACTGACGGAGGAGATAGTATAGAAACAAGCGGACGAACAGACGGACATGGCTATATCAACTCAGCTCGTCATGCTGATATACTTTATATGGTCAGAGATGCTTCCTTCTGTGCGTTGCAAACATCTGGACAATTTTACTATACCCTCTCCAAGGGAATAAAATAAAAAAAATGTCTCTGATTGTTGAATTTTCATATACATCTTCGAAAATGAGTTTAGTCTGATCGGATGAAAAACAAAAATGTTTCATACAACAGTTTTCCGCGAATTTTCCACATTTCCCGACAGAATTTTCCAAAATCCGTCCTTAGTACTCACTTTCAGCATAAGATAAAACTACTGTGAAAATCTTATCTTTCTATCTTTTACGGTTTAGGCTGTGCGACGGTCACCAGTCAGTCAGTCAGGTTGAACTCTTTTATATATATAGACTAGCAAATAACCCGACTCGCTTCGCTGCGCCTTCAACAGTATAGAACACCGTAGAACCCAGAAATCGAACTTTGCTGATGGGTTCTCCCAACAACTCCCACCCCCATCCCTCCCACATCCAATCTACACCCAATTCCAACCCGCCCACTTCCCGCCCACATTCCACCAACATCCCACGCGGCCACTTCCTCGTGGGCGGATTTTCCAAAATCGGGAAAACACGTGTCGAATTATTTCGCGTACTATGCTTTCAAACCAAGTTTTAAGTCAATCGGATGAAAAATAACATTTTTCCCATACAGACCTTTCCGACGCTTTTCCGACTTTTCCGGGTAGAA
Source organism: Lordiphosa stackelbergi (assembly GCA_018904235.1). Classification (NCBI taxonomy): domain Eukaryota; kingdom Metazoa; phylum Arthropoda; class Insecta; order Diptera; family Drosophilidae; genus Lordiphosa; species Lordiphosa stackelbergi. Next base: position 49,287 of record JAEIFU010000091.1, on the reverse strand, counting down.
TTTTCCAAAACCCCTTAGTACGCACTTTCACCACTAACAGAACTCCTCCTCAGAAACTCCTGTCCAAATTTCAGCTTTCTATCTCTTACCGATTAGGCTGTGCGATGATGGCCAATCAGTCAGTGAATCAGTTAATCAGTTTTATATTTAAAGCAGAGATGGGCGCGTCGCGACGTTCTTATGCACACGAGGCAGCGCGCTGCCTGCGTGTGCATTGGGCCGCTGCCGCGGCCGACTGCACAAAATCACACGTACGCTATAAGCATTGAAAGCTATTTATAGAACACGAATGTTGTGCGAGCAAATTGTGTTGTATGCGTGTGAAAAGTGTGACGATATGTGTGCATTAGAGCGGTCCCCAAACCGGCAAAATGTAATAAAGGAGGTCTCAGCATTCCCATAGCTTATATTTGTTGTATAATTAATAATTGTGAAAATCAAAAAATTTTATTTTAATTTTTAATGGGAGCGACAGGGTCTCAAAGTTTTTAAAAAATATTAATCGTACGACACGTTCACCAAATACAAATTTTTACAAACGAAGTTATAAGTTCATTTCAATTGCTGTCATTGTTTGAAATTCAAAAAGAGATCTACATTTGTGGATATAAAATATTTACAAATTTGAATAGTTTATAAATAAAATCATCGCCTACTATTTATAAATGAAAAAAATATATGATAATAGGCAACACTGCGTATGAGTTATTTACAAAAACTTTAGACCCTATTCGCGCCCCTTAAAACTCGACTTTTTTAACTTTTGTTTTTATTTACGCTAATTATACATGAAAAAGTATCAGATAGGGGGGTGAGAGCATGACCTTAAAAATTTCATATACATGGGGACCGCTCTAGTGTGCATGCCCATCTCTGATTTAAAGAGATGTGGTCGGTGATGCTTCCTTCTGTGCAAACAAACATCCGGACAATTTCAATATACCCTAGCTATCGTAACCAAACTTTGCACGAAGTCTTTTGGTACAAATACGCTGCACATTTGTTGGAACCGGCCGGATCGGATGACTATAGCATATAGCTGCCATAGGAACGATCTGTTGAAAAACTAGTTTTGGTGGGAAAAACTTTTTTGTTTTCAAAGCAAACGTGTCCGAAGCTCGTAATTTTAAGTTCTTTATGTTACATATTTTCAGCAAATTTTATGAAAATCGGGCAACTATATACAATAGTATGGCTGCCATACAAAAGATAGGTCTGAAAAAAAATTTTAGTATGAACAACTTTTCTCCCAAACTCGTCACTGATCAATATGATATGCTAACACACAATTTTGTCAAGTTTGATCCAAATCGGATGACTATAGCACATAGCTGCCATAGGAATGATCGGTCGAAAAAATAGTTTTAGTGAGAAAAACTTTTTTGTTTTCAATGGTAGCGTCTTTGTACGTTCCAGTTATGAATATTATCTGTCTCAACGCAATTTTGGAGAGTTTGATCAAAATTGGATGAATATGTATATCGTATAGCTGTCATATAAAAAACTGGCGGGAATAAATCATGCTCCAAGCGTATATAAACTTCGGTCGAGCCAAAGTTAGCTTTCCTCTATTTACCTATTTTAGAATGCTTTGTACTTAGTTTAAGTACGTCTAAGAACCAAACTTACTTAAAATTTGAAGTACAGAACGGTATAAATTGTATCCCCATCGATCTATAACTCAGCCGGTCGTTTTTTTTCTGAGCGTATACCAGAGTCCGACACGTTTCTGTTTTCTGTGTATACCAGAGTCCGACACGTTTCTATTTTCTGTGCATACAAGAGCCCTCTGTAGCGGCGACGTCGAATCGACGACCCCTATTTTTATTCCATTATCTGTGTTATAACCAAATAACAAGTAATCAAAAGCACATCGACACGCTAGGTCGCGTCAGCCTCAGAGAGCAAGTACTGACATGTATGCACGGTCTTAGCTTCTGAAAATTTTAATTATAACTGTTTTGACTTAAAAGTAAAATATTTAGAGGTTATGCGTAAAAAAAACGACATTGAATTTTTGGGACACCCTAATGAACATACATCCGGCTCGTGGTCAAGTTAATTGAAAAAACGATTCTGGACCCGAATACAATCTTTTAGCAAGATAATGTGAAAATTCACGTTTCATGGGCCAGTTGTTGCTGGTTCACGCGTTTTCCGGACATGAAACCAATTAAAAACATGTGGAGTAACCTTGCACGTCTTGTTTATGCTGACAGACGAAAGATCAACTTGACTGAGGAATGGGTCAAAATATTGGATTCAGAGTTTTTAGATTTTTTATTATCCTTATTCTTAATCCATTTTATTTCTTTCAAGACTGGCTTAAATTAATATTCGCTGTAAAATATTAATGTTTTTTATAAAAAATTAAGAAAACATACTTTAAATTTAATAAATAAATCAGGGACCGTAATCATTAAAATAATCATTTGATATTTTAAAAATCCCAACTTAATGATTACACTAGTTTACAAAAATAAAAAAAATAAATGACCCATTTCAACTGAAATTTTTTTTTGGTGTAGTTTGGAATCTTCTTCTTCTTGATTGGCCCGATGCATGCATCACAACCGTTCGACGGTCTCGGCCGCTGCCAACAATGTCCGCCAGTCGCTTCTGCTCCGTGCGAGCTGGGACCAATTGGTCAAACCAAGCTTGGCAAGGTCTGCCCGAACCTGGTCATCCCACCTTAGTCGAGGTCTCCCCCGCCTGCCTCTTCCTCCGTAATCAGCCGCCTTCGAATAATAAGCTTTCCTTACTGGAGCTTCTTCGTCCATCCTGGTGACATGTCCTAACCAGCTCAGCCGCTGTTGCTTTATGCGCTTGACCAGACAGGTGTCCCCATAGAGCTCATACAGTTCGTCATTATTTCGAATGCGGAAAACATCGCCAACTTTTAAAGGTCCATAAATCCTCCGAAGAATCTTTCGTTCAAACACGCCAATCGCCGCTTCATCCGCTGCTGTCATTGTCCATGCTTCTGCGCCGTATTGCAGGACTGGGATGATTAGCGACTTGTATAGGGCTAATTTTGTTCTTCGCTTGAGGTCTCTGCTCTTGAGCTCTCTACTTAGCCCGTAGAAGCATCGGTTTGCAAGAGTGATCCTTCGTCGGATTTCCAGACTGATGTTGTTGTCGCTGGTTATCGTCGTTCCGAGGTAAACAAAATCCTCTACAACTTTAAAGTTGTATTCTCCCATTGTAACAAATTGTCCAAGACGCAAGGACTTTTTGTCCGCGGATACAAGGTATTTCGTCTTGTCCTCATTTACCGCTAAACCCATCAGTTCTGACTGCCTCTCAATCTCTGAAAACGCCCTGCTTACCGCCCGTTCGTTTTTGCCGATGATGTCGATATCATCGGCATATGCGAGTAGCATTAGATCTTTATAAATAAAGGCGCCCGTTCTGTTGGCATGTGGGCACCGGCGCAGTATATATTCCATCAGTAGATTGAAGAAGTCACACGATAAGGTATCGCCCTGCCTAAAACCTCTCTTGGTATCAAATGGTTCGGAAAGGTTCTTTCCTATTTTGACGGAGCTTTGTGTACCTCTCAACGTCATCATGCAAAGACGAACGTACTTTGCTGGTATACCAAGGGTAGACAAGGCTTCAAAAAACCTTGACTTTATCGGCGTGTCGAAGGCTGATTTATAATCAACAAATAGATGGTGTGTGTTGATGCCTCTCTCATAGGTCTTCTCCAGGATTTGTCGTAAAGTGAATATCTGGTCTGTGGTGGATTTACCAGGTCTAAAGCCACACTGATAAGGTCCAATCAGTGTGTTAATAAGCGGCTTAAGACGTTCACAAATAATGCGCGACAGAACCTTATATGCAATGGGAAGGAGACTGATCCCGCGGTAGTTGGCGCAAACTGCAGGGTCTCCTTTTTTAAAGATTGGGCATAGAACACTTAAATTCCAATCGTCGGGCATGCTTTCGTCAACCCATATACGGCAAAGAAGTTGGTGCATACACCTTACCAATTCTTCCCCTCCAGCCTTGAACAATTCAGCGGGCAGCTCATCAGCGCCTGGTGATTTGTTGTTCTTTAGCCTTTGTATGGCTAAGCAGACTTCCTGTTGGGTCGGCGGGTCTATCTCTATGTTGTCGATTGGTGGCATCGCTACTTCTCTAGAGGCGGCATCCTGTTCGTCATCGCCTCCCAGTAGGTTGGAGAAGTAGCTTCTCCATTTGTTAAGCGCCACTTGCGGATCGGTGACCAGATTCCCGTGTTCGTCTTTGCATTGTGCGACTCTGGGCTTAAAACCTTCTGTTAGTTGCTTAATTTTTTGGTAAAATTTTCGAGTCTCACTCATGCCGAATAACATCTCGACTTCCTCGCGCATGCGCCTTCTAAAGAGGCGCTTCTTCTCTTTCTTTTTCTCCCGATATCGCTCCTTAACAGCCCGCGTTGCTCCCGACTGCAGAGTTCTCCTGTAGGCTGCTTCTTTTTCTGCAGTAGCAAGTCAGTAGTAGTTTGGAATGGTGATCTCAAAAATCGATTTCAAAAATTTTTTCATGTCTCCGTTTTTGAAATATGAATTCTTTTCACTTTTTCGGTAGGTGCTCTTACGATTTAAGCCATATCTCACTTCTTAATTGTCAGATAGAGTCAAGCGAGATATAACGAAAGGCAATTGAATTGCCAGTAATCGCGTAAAACATTGTTTTTAAATCGGCTTAGTAGTTTGAATACAATAACCAAAAAAATTTCAAAAAACAATTTTTCGTTTTCTCGAAAAAGCTGGAAATTTCATTTTTGAACTCCTGGAAAAATATAAAGAAATCCAAAAAAAAGTACTTTTAATTTTTCTTACTTAAGAATCGATTTAAAAACAATTACTGGCAGTTCAATTGCCTTTCGATTCATATCTTGCTTAACTCTATCTGACAATTATGAAGTCAGATATGACTTAAAATGTAAGAGCACCTACCGAAAAAGTGAAAAAATTCATATTTCAAAAACGGAGCCATGAAAAAATTTTTGAAATCGATTTTTGAGATCACCATTCCAAACTACACCAAAAAAAAAATTTCAGTAGAAATGGGTCTTTTTGGCTGTAAACTAGTGTTATTTATTGATTTTTACTATTTTGCTCACTCCATAATGATTATTTTTTGAGTGTTACTAAACAACTCGGGTTTTAATAATTATTGTCTGAGTGAAAAAATAATGATTATTTTGTGATTTTTATTTTTCGCTTAAAAATATCACTCAAGATGCTATTACGACCATTTAAAAAGGAACTGAAACAAAACAACTCTATATTCTTAGAAAGTCATTTGTGGATCTCACCTTGGTGGTGTCTTGTCTATCGAGAGATAGACAACTATAGCCCTATGCCTGTTGATGCCAATAAAAATAAATATTATGGAATATTGGAAGGATAAATAGTTTTACTACCCATATTTATACTAGCTGGCCAAAGGAGGAAGGACTTATGTACATAAAAGCAACAGCAATATTTCCGAAGTCTGGAATTAGAAATCACATACATTAAAGACAGCAAATCTTTCTGGAATATGATTAGAAAACTCAACGGTACGGCGACCTACAAACCGATAAAAACTTTTATCTGTCAGCCAAAATGAGATACAATTCCAGTTTGGACTGCCGTACATAGAACACCGACTCTTGGATATGGACATCATTATATCGGAGGTGGAGGCAGCTATGAAGCCAATAAAGCTCCTGGCGAAGATCGAATACCTGTTGAGTTTTTCAAGCATGCAACCCCAGCGTTCGTTGAAGAGCTTACAAGCACATTTAATGCCATCTATGACTCTGCTGATATAACTGATAGCTTCAAAAAGACCGTAATATTCCCCATACACAAAAAAGGTACACAAACAGAGGCGAGCAACTATAGGGGCATATCTTTTCTCAATTCGACCATGAAGCTGTTTGCGTCAACGCTTCTTATGCGAGTGGAAAATTGGGTAGTGGAACAAAATCTTCTGGGCGAAAACCAGTTTGGGTTTAGAAAAGATTTTTCAACAGTCGACTCCATCTTTATATTGTCTTCAATAGTTACAGCCCGTCTTAAAGAGAAAAAGAAACATTACGCAAGCTTTATCGATTTCAAGGCTGCTTTTGACACAATCGACAGAAAGAGCCTTATTTACAAGCTGAGCAATATGGGACTATCGACTAAGTTCCTGAGAGTCATACAGAAAATGTATGAGGAAAATATAGCAGCTGTATGGGATGGTTCAAAACTATCAGACTGGTTCCAAAGTCACACAGGAGTAAAGCAGGACTGCCTGCTAAGTCCGCTGTTATTCTCACTCTACTTAAACGATATTTCGGAAGCATTACCAGCAGGGATTTTCATTTGGCAACATGCATATAAAAACGATACTGTACGCGGATGATATGGTGCTCTTAGCTGATTCAGCACGCCAGCTCCAAAAAATGCTAAACCAACTAAACGAGTACTGCCAAACTTGGAATCTTAGAATAAACACTGACAAGTCAAAAGTGCTGGTGTTTAGGGATGGCAGAGGACGTTCCGCTCAAGGGGAAACATGGAGCTTAAACGGTGCGGATATAGAGAGAGTAACAACTTACAAGTATCTTGGAGTTACTATGACGTCAAATGGAAAATTTTCAACGCACCTTCGTTTAAAAGTTTTAGAATCTAAAATTTAGACTAAAACTAAAGGAATCCATCATGGCGCTAAACAGCTCTTGGAACAAACTAATGAGCAACAACAACGTAGTACCGAGTGACAAAAATAAGATGTATGAAGCAACCGCCCGCTCCGTTCTGTGCTACGTCTCACAGGTATGGGGAATTTCCCGTCATGAAGATGTGGAGAAGTTGCTGCGTTTTTTTATCAAGAAAATATTCCAGTTGCCACGAAACACTTCAAACTATGCAGTTTATATTGAGACCGGACTGCCCGAGCTATATAGCTACACCTTGGGCACGCATTTCTCCTACATGAGGCAGGTGATGGAAAAACCAGCAACAAGACTGGTTAATAAAACTGCGAAGCTGCTACTAGCAAATGAAGCTCAATGCTTCAATGAATGGCGACTTCTAGCTGCTGAGCATAATGTCCCTCTAGACCTCCAAAACCATCGATCATGGTCGACGACACACAAAAACACACCCGAGAAAGATATATTGAACAGGCCCAGAGAAGCACAAGCAGGAGGTTGTACAAACAACTTAATTTTTTTCTAAGCGAACGAAATTATTTTAATGACCGCTATAAACTAAAAGTAATCTCGCAAATATTCCGCGCTCGATGTGATGTGATGGCACTGAACTTCAAGACATATAGAGATGGTGTACAAAATGAATGCACGCTTTTCAATAGGCACGAAAAAGAGGATGCCTTTCATTTCCTGGCCGAATGTCCAATCCTGGGAGCGTTACGACTTGTGTATTGGCAGCAAACTTCGTTGAACTCGACAGAAGTAATTTAAATTTTGAATGGGCGCAGTTGGACCACACTGGCCAGTTACATTTTCGAAGCGTTAACATATGAAAAGCAAATCACAACCGAATTTTTTTAGACCTAAATTAAACAAAAACTAAACTAAATATATGTAATAAAACCTTTCCATATAAATATGACTGACGGCAAACTGCCAATGTCAACAAAATGTTCTGAAAATTCTCAGAACAAATAAACTACTAACTACTACAACTAGCTGACCAAAGAAGTGCACTCTGCTTCTGCAACCCAGTGAGCGTCGAATGATCTTTTTCAGTCCTTAAATTGGTGTCACTGCAGAAGCTTCTTTTTGTAAAGTTAATTAAATATTTTTTATTGGGGGGGTGCCACAGAAATCACTAGCGATTTTCGCATAATCGCTCGTATTTTAAATTAAAACTGCTGGAATTTATATATGAAATGTCACCAAAAAGCACGCCTACTAGATCAGATGGCGAAAATAAAGCGAATTGAAACCGACTATACAAAGCCAAGAAGATTTGAGTAGTTGATTCTAAATCGCTCAAATGCACCATCTGATCTAGTAGGCGTGCTTTTTGGTGCCACTTCACATAAATACATAAATACAATACAATAAAATACAAGCGTTTATAAGAAAATCGCTAGTGATTTCTGTGGCACCCCCGATTGTTTCCTTTTGGTTGGCCAGAAAATTGTTTTTCTTGCCAAAAATTACATGTGAAATTTTGTACTTTCGTGGGCGGATACCTTAAAAAATATACAAAAATTGGAAAACTTGGTCACAATATTTTCGTCTTATCTCGTCGACATCTATTGAAATCCGGTGTCAGATCGCCACTGCCACATTGTTCTAGAGAAAGAGTTTTTTTATACCCTTGCAAAGGGTATTATAATTTTGCCCAGAAGATTGCAACGCATAGAAGTATTCATTTCCGACCCTATAAACTATATATATTCTTGATCAGGGTGACGAGCTGAGTCGATTGAGCTTTGTCCGTCCGTCTGTCTGTCCGTCTGTCTGTCTGTTTCTACGCAAACTAGTCTCTCAGTTTTAAAGCTATCGAGCTGAAACTTTGCACAGAGTCTTCTTTTTACTGCACACTGCTAATATGTCGGAACCGACCGGATCGGATGACTATATCTTATAGCTGCCATAGGAACTATCGGTCGAAAAGTGGGTTTTAATGAGAAAACCTTTTTTGTTTTTAATGTTAACTTGTCTCACATCAGCGATTATTAATATTAAACGCTTTTATACAGATTTGGAAGTTTTGATCAAAATCGGATGACTATATCTTATAGCTGTCATAGGAACAATCGGTCGAAAAGTGGGTTTTAATGAGAAAACCTTTTTTGTTTTTAATGTTAACGTGTCTCACATCAGCGATTATTAATATTAAACGCTTTTATACATATTTGGAAGTTTTGGTCAAAATCGGATGACTATATCTTATACCTGTCATAGGAACTATAGGTCGAAAAGTGGGTTTTATTTAGAAAAATTTTTTGTTTTAATGCTGGCGTTCTTAAACTCTGATGTATTAAAACATTTGCAAGGGTATAAAAACTTCGGCAAAGACGAAGTTAGCTTGGCCTTCTCGTTTTATCAAATTTTGGATTAAAAGGTTCGCCTTGGTTCACTTTCTAAGAATATATAATTATTTTGTTTCAGTTCCTTTTTAAATGGTCGTAATAGCATCTTGAGTGATATTTTTGAGCGAAAAATAAAAATCACAAAATAATATTTATTTATTATTTTGAAAATAATCATTATTTTTTAAGTATTATTTTAAGTATTAAAACCCGAGATGTTTAGTAACACTCAAAAAATATTCATTATTACTAAGGAATATGTGCAAAAAATCATGAAGTCAAAAATCATTGCAGATATGCATTTTAGACGCAAATAGAACCAAATTGGTATAATTTTTTTATTTGTACGACTATTCTAAGTATATGATTTTTATACTTAAAAATAGAGGAAAGCTAACTTTGGCTCAACCGAAGTTTATATACCCTTGGAGCACGATATGTTTCTGCCAGTTTTTTATATGGCAGCTATACGATATATTCATCCGAATTTGATCAAACTCTCTGAAATTGTGTTAAGACAGATAATATTTATAACTGAAACGTACAAAGACGCTACCATTGAAAACAAAAAAGTTTTTCTTACTAAAACTATTTTCTCGACCGATCATTCCTATGGCAGCTATATGCTATAGCCATCCGATTTGGATCAGACTTGACAGAATTATGTGTTAGCATATCATATTGATCAGTAACGAGTTTGAGAGCGGCTATACTATATAGTTGCCCGATTTGCATAAAACTTGCTGAAATTATGAGAGATCATAAAAAACTTATAAATACGAGGGACGGACAGACGGACATGGCTATATCAACTCAGCTCGTCATGCTGATCAAAAATATAAATACTTTATGTGGTCGGAGATGCTTCCTTCTATGCGTTACAAACATCCGGACAATTTTAATATACCATCTCCAAGGGTATGTGGCCGTCTGTGGCCCAGTGGTTAGTGTGCTGGACTGCTGGGCGGGAGGTCGTGGGTTCGATCCCGCCTCTGAACATCTAATAATAAAAGTTTTTTTCTTTCTTTAGAAACTAGCTTTTACACATACGGTCACCTTCACCAGCTTAGTGGCGCCAGCTGTGAAGTAACTAGCCATGAAAAAGCAATTTCTCAAACTTTGCCGTTCGGATCCGGCGTTAAACTGTAGGTCCCTTTCTCTTGTGCGAAAAATTTAAAGCACACACGCCAAGAGATTGTGAGAAGCTTGGCTTGGCCCCGTTGAGGAGCTGTATAGCCAGTTTTACCTTTTTACCTATCTCCAAGGGTATAAATATATGAAATAATCATTATTTACGGTCCCTGAAATAAATTCGATATTGTTGATTTGACTTAAATAAAGCACGTCTGAAAAATGTCTTGGTAAGAAAAATTTTATTGTTTTTAATGCTATCGCTCCCAAACTTGTTACCGATCAATATTATATGCTATCACACTATTCTGTCAAGTTTAATCCAAATCGGTCCAAAAATAGCATATAGAACGATCGGTCGAAAAGCTAGTTTTAGTGAAAAAAACTTTTTTGTTTGCAATGGTAGCGTCTTTGTTCTTTTTAGTTATGGATATCAGCTGTTTCAACACAATTTTAGAGTTTGCTCAAAATTGGATGAATATAGCCGCCATCGGAGAAACTGAAAGGCCCATATCATGCTCCAAGGGTATATATACTTTGGTCGAGCCGAAGACATCGGGCTATAATGAAGAACTTACCTTTGGAATCTGTTGGCAACAGGTTGGATGGATCTTTGACCAAACCAAAATCAGCCTTTTCTGTGAAAACTGCTAGATCATTAGAAACTGTCTTATCTTGTTCAAGTGCGCGAGTCTGATTTTGATCATTTGCGAAATTGGATTCAAGCGAGCCATGCGTTCTATCTACTGCAATGAGTTCTACTTGCGTGTTGTTCTTCGACTCAGTATTACGTGCAGACAGATCTATATCAGTGCTTGGCACTGTCTGGCTCGGTACAATGCGAGTGGTACCAACAAACCATTCAGACTTGACATTAGAGTCGTTTGGAGTCGATACGATAGCTTCCTGATGCGATATACTGTCCAAGGATGTCAATTCACTTGATGCGTCCAAATTCTGAATCGCTGTTATCTGAGAGCTAGGAATTGAGTATTGTGAGATATTTTCACAGTTGTCCAGCTTCTTGCGCTGGAGATATCGTCTGAACGAAGTTTGAATTTTAACTGCTGCTAGCTTTTCTGCGGTCCTCTTTACGTGATTCTCGTCTGACAATTCATAAGCTTGGGGAACACTTTTTGGTACTAGTTTTCTTTCCACAAACCTTTTATAGGCCCTTTGTATCTTCTCTGCTGCCAATCTTTGTCTTGTCTCATAGGATAATTTAGAGTCCTGTGGTACAGTTGTGGGTATAGGTATCGATTTTCTTTTTAAGAAATTTCTGAAGGCTCTTTGTATTTTTCTTGATGCCAGGTGTTTTTCATTCCATATTTCTTTTGTCTCATCCGATAAGTCAATGCTCTGCTGTACACTTGTTCGTAATGATTGTTTTTTCAGGAACCTTCTGTAGGCCCTTTGTATCTTCTCTGCCGCTAGATGCTGATTTAATTTGAATGTTTCATCACTAGAACATTTTTTGTCACGTGGTTTCTTTTTGAGAAAAGCTCTTGTGAACTTCTGAATGATCAAAGCGGCCTTCTGCTTTTCACCATTTGGATCGACATCGTCATATAAGACTTGATTTTCAGTGTAATTGCTTGTCACGGATAGCTTTGAAATTTTTTCAGACGCAGCCGTATTATCAAATTTCTGTTCTAAAGCCTTGTCTTCAGATCTGAGTTCATTGTTCGGATCACTTTCATTCATTTCAGGAATGGTTTGGAGTTTTGGTGTCCCAAGTCGATACTCAGTATTTGTTAATTGCCTCTCCGTTTCAACATTGTCGGAATTGTCAATCACATTCTTTTTTATTTGCAGTCCTTCGGTTAAATCGACTTGACATTTCTTAGCCACATTACTGTCGTTAGACTTTAATTTGCTTAAAAATTGTTTGGGTATTTTGTATTTGGGTCTTCCATCATCTGTATCAAACGGTATGAAAAATGCAATCGAGTTTTTCGGTTTTGTTTCTATGTTTGGAGTACTTTCATTGCCCGTAAAATATCTAGGAACTCGATCTAGAGCAGGGATGGAATGGCTAAGGTGTTCAGCCCATTTACTGGGTTCCACTTCAGACTGTTCAGTCTTGTGGGTTTGTACCGATTCAATATCATCTTTGTTTCCATCGATATTGGCCTGATACCACGGAACACCACCGTCAGGAGATTTAAATGACTTTAGCTGCAGCTCGGCAATTGGTGTTGGAATTAGTCGACCCGACTCCAAACTGCTAATAGGTTTATCTGTAGCGTTCAAATTGGCCAACTTCTTCGCATTGTTTTCAATTTTATTAGTGGTGTTAGTAAAATTTTGGGTGCCAATTAATTGATTACTTATAAGCAATGAAGAGTCTTTCTGCTAGTTTGAAAAAAAAAAAACTTTTTAGAAATATTTTGAGAAATGAATCCTACCAGTATTTACTTCGGGTTGGAGTTGAACTGTATAGAATAAAATTAAGATTTACTTTTATAGAATTGTTATTTTTTCATATTAAATTCGCTTACCGGATAAATCACTTGGTCCTGTGGAACCGGTTGGCCTCTCTGAAGTTGGTTCTCCTTAGTAATATAAACATGTTTTTTATTAAACTAATATTGTACGAAGCTAACACAAATATCTTACCCACAACTACTGCTACTTTTGATCCATTTGTATTACTTTTACAGTTTTCAGTTGAAGTATCTTCGGCTGCTCCAAAACAATTCGAATACATAATACATAATATAGATCTGTCAACAGTCATTAGAACACCAACCTTTTATATGGATATTTTCTTCGTGCTTGTGACGCATTGTATTTGTTGGTTCACTCAAGAGGTTTTGGTTCTTTGGTTGTCCGAACAATTCAGATTCAGTGGTTAAAGGATTTGTTCCATCTGTTTAATAAGATGAATTTAGGTTTTTAAGGTAATAAACTAGACTCGAAAATATGAAGAAAAAAAAGTAGTCAAAGACAGAAAATATACAAGGTAGTCTTTGAAACTTTGTTATAAAGGCCTATACTCAGAGATCACGTGTTGTGTTTTAGTTTGGTATGATATTTCACATGAATAGAAAAAATTTTGTACAGCTTTGAAATCTGAATACGTTTGTGAAATATCGCACCAAACTTAAAATTTATCTTATCTGAGTATGGGCCTTAAAGATGAAAGGGACGAAAAGCAATACAAAATGTAAAACACATGGTATAAGCGCGCGGTAAAGGAAGAAAGGCGCCCTAACATGGGTTGTAGGGTAAAGTTAATGATGGGTTTCACTTGGCGAACCAAGCACTTGCCTTTCAAGTAACGTGTAGTGTTTTGAAGTACCTTGGTACATACCTAGATACGTACACTGCTCTACAGCCCGCCTTTGAGTCTCTCGGACGTGTTAATTGAGCTAACATAATTTAATAGTGAATCTTTTTACCTTGCTCATCGCGTTCGGCACCCAAAATTTTAGGGAAGGCATTAAGGTGTGAGTTCAGAAAGTAATTTTCAGAGAGATTGTGGAAACTGTTGATAAGAAACATTTTTGAATTAATCCGTAGAAAGGACAAGTAAAATCTTTGATCATTGCTCGGCCTGGCCCGTATTACCTCCTTACCAATTTTTCGATCGTCATTAAAAGATTTTGTACCAGTTTGCGATAGTCGGAGCTCTTGTTGTTCCCATCAAATCATTGGATTTTCAAATGAACGTATTTATTTTTCTCCTTTTTGTACTCTGTACCAAAGGTACAAAGAAAATATTAAATTTGTGCAAAAGCATTTAAGAGGAAGAAGGAATCATTTCCAACCCTATAAAGAATCTATATTCTCAGCATCCTCAGCCGAGTCGATATGGCCATGTCCTCTATTCGACTGTCTGTCCATTTGAACGGTGAGACATTAGAGATGTTAGGAGATAGACGTTTAACATGTATGGGACATAAACTTCTTATACTTGCAGGTAGATCAAGATCACGCCCCCTCATGCTCTCGCGAATTGGAAAAAAAAGTCATATCTCCCACAGATTCGTAGATAGATGGTTCGTACCTTCTACGCATATTTTTTCGTTACACTCAAAAACGAGAAAGGCAAAGCTAACTTCGTCTGTACCGAAGTTTTGATACACTTGAAATAGCTTGTCTCAACGGTTAGCGACTTCGACCAAACTTCGCAGATCAGCTTAAAAACATTACATATTACCCATGACCGTGTTTGAGAGCAGTTATATTGAGACAAAACAGTTTTTCTACTAAAACCATTTCGACCGAACATTTGTATGGCAGCTACAAGAGTAGTTATCCGATCCGGTCGGTTCCGACATATTAGCAGCGTCAGTAAAAGAAGACTCTGTGCAAAGTTTCAGCTCGATAGCTCCAAAACTGAGGGACTAGTTCGCGTAAAACAACAGACGGACAGACGGACAACGGACGGACAAGCTAGACTCATCGTATCTGATCAAGAATATATATACTTTATGTGGTCGGAGATGATTCCTTCTATGCGTTGCACACTTCTGGGCAAAATTATAATACACTTTTCAAGTGTATAAAAAGTTGTCATCACATCGACACAATTTAGACATCAATTTGAAACTATTGAGTATCGAATTCGCTCTAATACTCCGAGTATCAAATTGAAATCTTCGAAAGTATTAACATGAAATTTCGAGGATTTCAAATTGATACTAACGTGTATCAGGTTGACACTTTATTGTATTAATTTTTAAATATCAATTTGACACTAGGTCTTATTAATTTAATAATTCAACTATCAAACTTTTTGTTTCATTTTGATACTAGCTTTTTTAATTTAATATTTTTTTCTTACTATAAATTCAGTTCATTATAATCTGCCATTAAAATTAAAACAAAACATTTTATAAAAAATTTTTTTATTTCAAACTCTATCAAAATGTAATTTATTTACACTATTAAATTGAATTCGTCAAGTGTAGACACCCCTCTAAGTGGAAACATTTGTCTCTCCTCGTGTCCATGCGAATGTTGCTTAACCAGAAGTCACCATATTGGTATGCCTCTTGCTCGAACCCGTACATCAGAGTTCCCCAGCCATAGACCCTGGGGCACGAACATACTCCCTGTGTGTTAGAGGGAGACATAGTCACATTTTCGCGCTCTCTTCTGGGGGAACCCTGCCGTTTACGCCTTCAGAGACCTTGAGTAAAAACGCGAAAAACGCCTGTTCTGCAGCTTTCTTGGTTTCGCACCTCTCTAATTGTACGTTGTCTTGCAAAGCGATAAAAAGGTCACAGCAGCATTCTGGCTTGTTGTGTGTCCTGTCTAAAGAGTTACATTTGCTATTTACATATATTTTCAAAAAACGACATGAATACTCAGCTGCTTATAACGTCGTCTGGGAAAGGGTCCTCCATAGCCTTTACTTTTAACTAAGTACACATTTGTTTGAGAGCCCTACAGCAATGCAACAAATGATAGACGCCTTATTTGAATACTGCCAAAAGTGGAGCCTACAAGTAAACTGCGCAAAATCAAAAGTTATGGTAATTCGAGATAGTAGAGGCCGCAGAGCTATAGCAGATGCATGGAAAATAAACGGAACGAATCTTGAAGTGGTCAGCGAATATCGATACCTGGGAGTGATTCTTACCCCATGCATGACGTTTCATAAGCACCTGAAACAAAAACTTAGCGACTCCAAAATTGCAATAAATTCGACTTGGAAAGAGCTGCTTAGGAAAAGGAACGTTAGCCACAGCACCAAATATGCCCTATTTTTAGCCACTGCAAGAGCAATTATGTGCTATTCTGCTCAAGTGTGGGGCGTTGATCAATTTGAGGACGTAGAAAAGCTTCTTCGATTCTTTGTCAAACGAGTGTTCCGCCTACCTCAGTACTCCCCCAACTATGCAATACACTTAGAAACCGGACTCCCCACCATGTCACAGTATACAATGCAAATTCATTTCGACTACGTTACCAAGACCATGCGAATGCCCCCCACTCGTCTTCCAAGAATTGTTACAACGTTTCTGCTAGAGACCAAAACGCAGTTTTTCCGCACTTGGGAGTCCATGGCACTGGAACACAACATCGAATGCAATCTGAGCGATTACAACACATGGAGCGTTTGGCAAGGTCAGCTGCTACGAAGTATTGACAACAGAGAGAGGGCCAGTTTCGAAGCAGAAGCTAGAGCTAGTCTGTCCCGCATCACCTACAGCCAACTGCAGTACAACCTTTCGACTAGGAACTACTTCCAAGATGACATCGAAGCAGCAGCCATATCCGTTATTTTCCGAGCGAGAACAGAACTAATGAACCTAAACTACACCCCGTATAGTACCACGCCCAGCCAATGCACACTCTGCAATACCGGAGAGAGAGAGGACACTGAACACTTTCTTGCCCGCTGCCCCATACTGAAAGAACTTAGGGTTCTGCACTTGGGAAAATCAGCACTGTCGCGCCAGGAATCACACGCTCTGCTCAACGGAAGCAATTGGCGCTCCCTTACTACCTACTTGCGGGAGAGCCTCCAATATCGCCGAAGCTTCTTTATGGACTACGGTGACACGTGATCTGGAAATCAGGAAAGCTTAGTCACATTTGCTAGGCTAACGGCTAAATGCCACAGCCCTTATTTTATTATCTATTAAACTTCTTTTTTTTTGTTAAATTGTTATACTTCAGAATAAGTTTTTTTTATTAAATAGTCATCTCTTTATATAAAAAAAAAAAAATTGAAAATAGAAAATAAATAATACTACTACTACTACTACTACTACTACATTTGTTTACCATCAGCCAGACCGATGCGTACAGCAATACTAGAGTGTACACAGAACATGTAAGATCGCGGTTGTGTAAAAGTTTTTAAAGAAAGAAAAACTTTTTATTAGATGTTGATAGGCGGGATCAAACCCTCAACCTCCCGCACAGAAGGCAAACACACTTCCTGCTGCACCACTAACGGCTACATTTTTGTTAACCATTTGGCAATATCTAAAGTTTGCAAATTATATGTCGTTTTCCTTTGTTGATCCCCGAAAATAGAAATTAAGACCTTTAATGATTTGGATAATTTGGAACAGAGAGAAAAATAAAATTAGTTAAAAAAGACCAACTTTTAAATTTTGCGGGATACTATTTTTTTATGTTGGTACACCTTCTCTCAACATATATTCCTATGACGACATGATCATTCACTTTGCACTTATTGCATCTTTTGGACAGATATCGTACAATTTTTCTTCTTAAGTATGACGCTTAATAGGGTCATAGCTGTTGAAGCAGCATGTGTATATTTGGAAAAAACGTTATATCTCCCACAGTTTTGAAGACAGACGATTCGTACTTTCTAGAGATAGTTAGTAATTAGCAAAATAAATCGATTTGTCGAAGAAATGATAAAAATCGGATGAACGGTTCAGAAGTTATGAGCAAAAAAGCGAAGCAAGCCCCCCGCCACCACCCCACCCACCATAAAAAAATGTTGCATACTTTTCGGATGGTCACCCTAAGGAACGCAGGAGCACTATTAAACATGTTTTTTTATGACTAACGGGTTTATCGAAGTCGGTTAGGGCCGACTTTAACTTACGCTCTCGTTGTCAATTGTACAGGGTATATTGAAGTCGGGCTACTCGACTGCAACGGTCTTACTTGTTTCTTTTGGTCTTTTGGGTGATAAAAACCGCCTGGTTTATGTATAGTCCATACCGCCCGCCATAAGGCTTACCCAAACAGCCTTCCGCTCGGTTGGACACTTTTGTCTAACCGCTGGCGGCGGTGGCCGGATTTCATGACGTTCCATATATGTAAAATCTGGTATGAGAGCTGGTATGGGGGCCGGCAGCCGGAGCCAGAGTCCGGCTGACATTCTCCAGCTCCGAACTACAGGGTATTTATAGAAAAGTAAAAATTTTATAAAATCAATGCCTCATACTCTGGCTATCATTTACAAAAACCGCATTTCAAAAACCATCGCATACTTTTAGGCTGAAATTTCATATCAAATCAAGTCAAGGCTTGAATTTCCCACTTGTGTAATTCTCAAGTCCTTACTCGACAAGTTGGCCAATAAATAGCAAAGAATGCTAGTGTTTGATGTCTGAAAAAGCATACAAATCTGCTGATGAGGAATTGGGGACAGTTCCGAAACAGTACTGCCCAGACATACCATTGATATTCCAATAAATGTTGTGAGCTCTCTCTGCTGAATTGTGTTGATAACACAAGTTTACATATTATTAAATTTTTTCCTATCCTCTACAACTTGATGTCACTGCTTATGTAAAATACGCGCTGAATCCGAATATGGAGTTTATAAATTTCTCAGTATAACAGATTTCGAGATAATCCCAAATTACCGTTTTTCGCATTTTTCAAAAAAGACCTCTCACTTAATTTCAAATATCTGAATTATGAAATAACTTATGAGCAAGTTTTGTACACATAAGGAGTGACATCAAATTGTAGAGGATAAAAAATCGTGTTAACTTGTGTAATTAACCGTTGACCTTGAGCCAGCGCTGTAAAATCAATGCAGGTCAGTTAAACCCTCAAATTTTTTATATAATGGACGGCATCACATTAATGTTTGCAATATAAAAACCGTGAAAGGTTGCCCTATTAAAAAACAAACAAACCGAAATACCTTGTGTATTTCT
Source organism: Lordiphosa stackelbergi (assembly GCA_018904235.1). Taxonomy (NCBI): domain Eukaryota; kingdom Metazoa; phylum Arthropoda; class Insecta; order Diptera; family Drosophilidae; genus Lordiphosa; species Lordiphosa stackelbergi. The sequence goes on along the minus strand of JAEIFU010000091.1, from coordinate 30,505 downwards.
CGTCTTGGCGCCGACAGAATTATCACTGAACGATAATCAGATTCTGGCAACAGCCATAGATATAAAGATATAAAGCAAAGTATGCTAGTGGTTGAAGTGAGAAAAAGCATCCAAGTCTACAGATGAGGAATTGGGGACAATTCCTAAACAGAACTGTCCATTGCTCTTCCAACGAATGTTGTGAGATATCTCTGTTGAATTGTGTTGATTGTATTGAATTATAAAACTGTTCTACAGCGAAAAGTATCCAGAGAATCTTCACCTGATTCCTGCGCACCTACTCATGCAGATTACAAGTTGGTATGTCAAAGCCATATCTTAGTTTCCGTTTCCAAGATATTCGCGAAAAACTAAATTTCCGACTTCTCGCCGTTCTAGAAAATTTTTAGGCCACACTAAGAAATAATTGCTGATTTTATGAAGCTTATAGGATAGAACACATATCAATGCAACTGAGAAAAATCAAACACACCATATAAGTATTGCCAATGGTGTCGAAACTGGCCTTCAAAGTTAAATTTTACTTGATTTAAAGCAATTTTATCAAACCAAACCATTTGCTACAAGCCATTCTAATTGTCGGACATTTAGTGGCGCCATATCATCATATAGTTCAACATATGCACTAATTATGGTAATTTTTTGGCAATTTTGTCAGGACCGCAGGCTAAGTTACAGCCTGTTATATGCGAAAATCAAGATTTAAATTTATGGGAGGAGAACTAGATTGCCACCCCAAATGTTTATAGGAGTTTTAAAAAGGCAACTTGACATAGCATTAGCTTAACAAAAAATTTATTGAAATGTAAAATAACAACATTCATGGAATGCTACGTTACTGTATACGGATAGTAGAACTATGGAAAGACGTTGCCCAACTTGGTGTGACTAACTTGTGAGAGCTTGCACAGAGCAGAAGCGATTGGAGAGCATTAATTGCAGAGGCCGAGAACGTCAAACGGTTGTGACGGCCAATAAAGAAGAAGAAGCAGAAGAATTGGATTGGTGCGGCGGGCTTGGTACCCACCACCGTCAAAAGAACTTCCCATCTGCAAACGATTAAGGGACCACCATTTGAGGATATGGACCTAGAACGTTGACACCATCAACAGGGAAGCTTCTGATATCCTGTTAGTGGATGTCCTCGAGAGATATTCTTATCAGAAGACGCTTGCAAACTGAGGTTTCTACGGGCTCACGAAATCAAAAATTGCATTATAAAAGTCGCTTATCATCCCAGACCTATAATAAAGCTCAGAAGTATGGACATTAACAGCAGCGGATGAGGCAGCTATAAAACATATATCGGCGCATAAAACAACAGCGAATGCACTGGAAAAGACATGCTACCAGTGTGGGTGAACAAGCTCCAGTAAAACATGTGTACAAACGGAAGGCGAAAGACTTTAGGAGACCAAAACTGAGATGGGAAGACCAGGTGCGGAAAGACATAGCCAATCCTGCTTTGATAGCAGAGGCGGGGACCGTTCAGCAGTTGTGATTTACATGCTGCGCCAAAGAGAAAGAAGAAGAAGACTATCGAAGAGTTCAGTTATGGTTTCAAAAATGAATCGCAAATGACTACGTAGTATTCCATGAATGTTGTTATTTTACATTTCAATAAATATTAAGTGAAGCCAAATCTATATCAGGTTGCCTTTTTAAAACTCCCATAAACATTTGGGGTGGAAATCTAGTTCTCCTCCCATAAATTTATATCTTGATTTTCGCATATAACAGGCTGTAACTTTGCCTGCGGTCCTGAGAAAATTGACAAAAAATTACCATAATTAGTGCATATGTTGAACTATATGATGATATGGCGCCACAAAATGTCCGACAAATAAAATGGCTTGTAGCAAAGGGTTTAGGTTGATAAAATTGCTATTAGTCAAGTAAAATTTGACTTTGAATGCCAAATTCGACACCATTGGCAATACTTATATGGTGTGTTTGATTTTTTTCAGTTGCATTGATATGTGTACTATCTTATAAGATTCATAAAATCAGCAATTATTGCTTAGTGTGGCCTACAAAATTTCTAGAACGGCAAGAAGTCGGAAATTTTGTTTTTCGCGAATGTCTTGGAAACGGAAACTAAGATATGGCTTTGACATACCAACTCGTAATCAGCATGAGTAGGAGCGCAGGAAACAGGTGAAGATTCTCTGGATGCTCACAATAGGTCTCAATAGAACTGTGTAATTAGACATCGGATTTTAGGTTAAAACATATTTTTAATGGGTGGTCCTATAAAAATGTCTGGTTTCATACAAATTTGTTTCATGAAAAGTAGATTCAAATTTTAAATTATTCGTTTTGCATATTTGACATGTTTCGCAGATATGTGACCTTAAAGCATATTTGAGAATATGGTAACATATTTTAACCTATTTTGAACTACTTTTACATATTTGGAAAGTATGCTCCGAAGAAGGCGTCTGCACATCTTAATATGCCTTTTATTATACCCGATACTCGTAGACTAAATAGGGTATACTAAAGTCGTGCAAATGTATGTAAGAGGCAGAAGAATATCATTTCCGACCATATAAAGTATATATATTCTTGATCAGCATCAACAGCCGAGTCGATATAGCCTTGTCCGTCTGTCCGTCCGCCCGTCCGTCTGTCTGTATGAACACCTACATCTCGGAGACTATAAGAGCTAGAGCCACCAAACTTGACATGTGGACTCCTATTGTCTGCACGCAGATTAAGTTTGTTTCAAATTTTTGCCACGCCCACCCCCGCCCCCACAATAAAAAATGTTGAATAACTTCCATATTTTTTAAGATATAGAGTTCAAATTTAAAACTTAAATTTATATTAGCAATACCCATAATCCCTTTTATCAAGATCGGGTAATAAATAGCGGAGTTAAAAAATGTTGCATACTTTACGGATGTTCACCCCTCAGGAACGCAGGAATGCTGTTAAACATAACTTTTCTCTGAGTAACGGGTATATCGAAGTCGGTTAGAGCCGACTTTACCTTACGCTCTCGTTCAGGGTTAAAAACGAAACTTACTAAGGCAGCAAATACCGTACAGAGGGAAGTACTGAAAGAAGTTCTCAATTTCTTGGGCGGGCGAGCAAAATCCGTTTTCCGTTAGGGACAATAAATGTAAAATAGGTTTGGGTTCGTACCTTGAGTATCCTTTCCAAAGATTTCTCCGTTATCCCCAACCTTTGATTTGATACATAATATTGGTACGAACTTTGATTAAACGTAAAAGCTTGTTGACTTTACCGATTGGAAAATTCAACTACATCGTCTATTTCGTAATTTAATTTTCTTACAGTGTCGTCAGCTTAAAGAGCAATGAAATTTGGGTGATCCCTTTTTTGGATCAAACTTATCAGAACTATGTGGAAGCATATATTATTAATCAGCGATAGCATTGAAAAAAGTTTTCCTCACTAAGACTTTTTTCAGACCTATATTCTGCATGGCAGCTAAACTATACAGTTGTCCAATTTTCATTAAAGTTGGTGGAAATATGTAAAAGAACTTATAAATAAAAGGTTTGGAGACGTTTGCATTGAAAACAAAAAAAGTTTTTCTCACTAAAACAAGATTTTTTTTTTACCGGTGCACAGTGATTGCGTCCATAGGACGACTTTAACCAAAGACATTAGCATATGAAGATAAGTAACGCCATACGATTTTTTTGCACACGATTTTTCGGTGCTGGCTTTTCAACTGGCTTTTGGCCCTTTTGAAATTTTTCAAAAGCCAGAGAGAGAGAGCGCTCTAGATCCAGCTGCTATTTTGTTGGCGGGTTGTGGTTCACTTATTTGCTCATAACTTGAGAACCGCTGAAAATTTTTTTTGGCAAATTGGTACATATTGCTAACGACTAACTATCTCTAGAATGTACGAATCATCTATCTACAAAACTGTGGGAGATATGACGTTTTTTTCAAAATTGCGGTGGCGGGAGGGGGCGTGAAATAAATTGAAAATAAACTTGATCTGCCTGCAATTATAAGAAGCATTTGTCCCATACGTACATGCTAAACCTCAACCAATGTACCTTCGGTACAGAGTATAAAAATAATTTTAATGGCTTTTAAAGATGGAGGTGTTTATTTTATATCCTGAATTCAAGATAAGCAAAATTGTGTTGTGTTTCTTGTCAAATCGATGTATGAGTGAAGAACTTTTCTGTATATTTTGTGTTTGGCCATTTTGTGTTTACTTAAAACTGTAGTTGCCAAACTGGTATCTCTTCTGTAATGTTAAGGCAACCACTGTGCGATGGTTTCCAATGCATCCGATCCGGCCGCTTCCGACAAATGTGCAGCTTATTTGTACCTTAAGACTTCATACAAAGTTTGGTCATGATAGTCTTAAAACTGGATGAGGAGGTAGCATAGAAAAAGACGGACATACATAGTGTTATAAGCTCGTCAAGCTGAATAATAGTTCAAAAACAAAAGGAAGCTAAAGGAAGTAGTATATATACGCTTGCAACTCGTAAACTGTGTTGAAATAGAGGTTTTGAATGATTTTCAAAGAACAATTTCATTTTTTATTTGAACAATGTTACTTCAGTGGTTTCCCAATCTTACCAATAGATAGCGCCTCTTTCGTGTGGCTAGTTGAATAAATTCATCCGAATTTAATTAAAATCGTGAAAATGTTGCTGAAGTTCAAAACATTTATAGCTCGAAAGCTTAAAGACGCTACCATTGAAAAGAAAAAAAGTTATTCACAATAGCAGCTATATGCAATAGTCCATCGTTGAAATTCCGAAGCACTTATTCGGCGAACATGTCGGTATAAATAATGAGATTTACAAGTGGTTGGAGTGTCTGCTGACGAGGAATTCTTGGTTAGTTCCGAAACAGCTGTCCAGACATACCATTACTATGCCGATAATGTTGTGATTTTATAGCCCAGTTCCGCTGCCACATATATGCACATCAAGAAGTTTTGGTGGTTCCACTACTAAAAATTCCATCAATGTAAAGTTATTTGTGAATATTACTACGATGATAGTGGTGAAATCGTAGACACATCGATAGAATATTTAGTACTTTTTGTTAACATTGAGTAGCTTATGTAAAGTTTCTTAGAAGTAATCAGTTTGTTCGGGGTTAATGCCAACGTCATAACTGATGTACATCCTTTACATTAGCATCTTATTAACATAACATTAACTTAACACCTTTGTATGGGAGAATTGTGTCACATCACATCACATCCACATTTGATGTACAATGTTCATATATGTGGCAGTGAAATGGGCTATAACTCTGTTGAATCGTGCTTATTGTATTGTCTTTATTTATTTTTATTTGAGGTGTTTTTAACATTGTCAATATTTGATAAAATCTTCAATCTTTCGTTCATAACGCCAAAGCAATCAATGAGTACCATCGGGATCAAATCAATCTTTTTATGCTTAAAATCTTCCTGACTATTTTTCAGTGTCATAGTTACATTCATCGCCATTGGTATCCCAAACACAATTTAATGTGCGCACACTGAACTCAGACTTTCACATGAGCCTTGTGCCTGAAAAAATCTGGAAACTATGACCGAATTCAATGCAGACTTATCGCCCATATCAAATCTTAGTGATATTTCGAGTGCAATATGACAAATTTTCAAATGGGCCTTGAGCTAAATGTCGTGTCATTTAATGATAATTCAAATGATACTAGAAGTTTTCTGTCTCTTACTCACCGGATAATTCAACTGCATCCATTACATTTTGATCCAGTCTCTCGGAAGGTTCCTCAGCTGGGAGGTTAAAAATTTTGGTTAACCAAAGGTAAAGGCTATTTTTGAACACTCACCCTCGTTGGACTTTGGAACTAAAATATCACGAGTTGTAGTTGAAATCTGTTCGATCTTTTCGATGCTTGGAACCTGATCACCCATTTCCAATGTATTCTCAGTTATCGTATTATTGTTTAAGTATTCAACATGTTGGCCAACTGTTTTAATGAATCATTAAAAATGGATTTCAATATTTCATGTTGACGCGGAAAAGCCTTACCGGTGCCTTTTTCCAGCTCCTCGATTTGTGTTTCCGTGATTTCGTTATTCGGTTGATCTAAAAAAAATAAATTCATAGTTCATCAATAAAAATATAATTATGTAAATGAAGATTTTTTAACAGGGACCGAAATTAATAGTTATTTTATAATACAATCAACTTCATTTTCATTTCCACACGAAGGATATCTTCAAGTAATTGTTATTTTAATTTTTTAAATAAAAATTTTTCATATCAATTAATTTGTAGTTTTTAAATAAAAATTATTTTATATCAATTAATTACTAATTTTTATATATATTTTTACATATTTTATTTTTCGAAATTTTTATTATAAAATAACTATTAATTTCCGGTCCCTGTTTTTTAATGATTATACCCTGTACCCATTAAAAAGGGGTAAAAGGGGATCATGAAGTTGTGCAAATGTATGTAACAGGGAGAAGGAAACATTTCCGACCCTATAAAGTGTCTATATTCTCGATCAGCATCAACAGCCGAGTCGATTTAGCCATGTCCGTCTGTCCGTCCGTCCGTCTGTCCGTCTGTCTGTATAAACGCGTCGATCTCAGAGACTATAAGAGATAGAGACCCAAATTTTTGCATGAACATAGCTAAATACCGTACCCTGATCAAGTTTGTTTCAGATTTGCAAAATTTCCCCCCTCCCCCCTTAGGGGCCGCGCACACATACAGCTGAAACATGAATTGACGGCCGAACTTTAGGCACAGCTTTAAGCTTTCGAAAAACAAAAACTCTACGTGCATGGAAGTGCGCACACTATGAGCTTACTTGAACATTTTAATTCAGCTGTAAGTTCAGCTTTGTTTGAATGAACAAACATGCTTGTTTATTTCTGCTCGCTGATGTATTTAATAACGGCGGCTGTTCCAAAGCAATCTTATGAATGCGTTTTGGCCACCCTTGAGGGCTTAAGAAAAATTATTTCAATAGAATTGTGATGAATAAAACTTAAAATGTGCGATCTCCAATTTTATTAAATAATATTTATATATGGGCATTCCATAACTTCGACGGGACAATACGCATTTAAACTTAAAAAAAGCAAAATAAATTTGATTTCAAGATAATGGCAAAAACAAACATCAAATTCGCACGGGACGAAAACAGAAGTGGTTTTCGGGGGAAACAATTCAAAAGTCGATTTCAGCGAATCCTGAGGCAATATTTTATCCCTATGAAAATACGATAAAATATAAAGGTCTGTTCCCGTTTCCAAATTCGATTGATCGGAATTGGTAAAAGCTGTGATTTCTTAGAAACAACTGATAGAATTGGAGAATCTTTTGCATCAGAGGGTCGAAAAGGTGAATAGGGTTTAAAGTTAAAAGCATTACGTCGATTACTACTTACTTTTCCATTTTAATTTTTGGGTGGACCGTTTCGCTCGATATTTATAAAGACTGACTGTCAGTATTTTCAAAGCACCAAAAACACCTATTTTTTTCAGACCTTTAGGAGATCGTCTGCGGGAGCCCACCAAATCAATATTTTTACAAATCATTGGTGCCATTAAAAACTTAGATGTGGAAACTATATGTAGCAATACTTTAGTTTTTCCTGAAATAAAACACCTTGTCACAATAAATTTGTAAATGAAGAAATTCGTAAAATGTCTCTTTAACAGTTAAAATCTAGTGAACCCATTTTTTTTCCTTTGCTTTAATTTTCTCTCCATTTTTAAATTTTCGCAATCGAGGAGATACTATGTTGCTAGCGCGAATAAAATGTATAAGCTAAAAGCTCAGATCAGCTACATGTGTGCGCACCTTCAAAATTGCAAATGTGCTGAATCAAATTCTGTTGTCAGTAAAGCTTTCGGGTCTGAGTTCAGTTCACCTTTCAGCTGTATGTGTGCGCGGCCCCTTAAACAGCAAAAAACTGTCAGAGCTACAATTTTGAAGTCACAACATCGTGGCTTGGCATATTTTATCTTTGGCCGTATATCTATCTTTTCTGAAACGCACATTGAAATCTAAGCGAAAACACCAAAGTTATTCACGAAACAAATTTTTTGATATGTTTTGAAAAAGTGTCTACACAAAAATTTCAATTATGTTTGAAAGCGGGATCTGAAGGGAGTTTTGACTTATTGCTTTTTCTAACACGTCTTTTCAGAATGTAACCAAGAAAAACCTCTACTATTATCAATGACTCACTATTTCACGCATTGTTAATAACAATTTCGAGCAAAACATTCAAATTGTAATTACCCTGTAGTTCTGGAGGTGGCGATTGGTCCGACATGGGTACTTACTAGAGTGACCCCATGGTAAGCGAACACCGAACCACCCAAAAAAACAAATATTTATGCCCTGTATATTTTGTAACCCACCACGAAACAGCGTACATGGGTACTTCCCTGGTTACCCAGGGTAAACGAGGGCCGAACCAATGTACGAAAAAAAGAGTGAAATGCAAAGCGCAAAGCGTAAGCGAAATTTCGGTTCTTTCTTTCGTACACGCATAGTTCGTTAAATATAAAAAAACAATTGAAGGGCAAGCATCGTTACTTTGTCTTTTAGTTTGCACGCGTTCTCTGCATTGCAGGAAGATTCTTTGCTTTTCCCGTGAATTGTGAAATAAAGTGTTAAACAAACAATAAAGAAATGAATAAAATAAAAAACAAAATTATTTACAAGGTAAGACAAGCACTTCAGTGAACTTATAAATAAAAAATGTATAGAAACCGGTGTATTAGAAGGATCAAAAAAGAACATAAAAAAGTATACATACAAATTAAATCGTGTAGCGGCAAACGAAATGGTAATTGAAACTGATTTATTTTGTGAACGCATTGACAGTGAAATAAAAGATGTAAAGGAAATAGTTATTTTTAATAATATTGTAATATTGACAGTGAAAATAACTTAGAAACGGAAAAGCAAAATAGTTTAAGTGAAGATTTAAAAAATTTGTTTAAGGCATAAACCGACTCGAGAACGCGCTACAAACTTAATAAATCTTTTGAAAAACGAAAAAAAAATAATTTGGACGCCGCGGCGCGCCAGTTCATTTTACAAGTACAATTCTTTCTTTTATTACATTGCGCTAATAGGATGTTGTGCTGCCTACAGCAAAGAGTATCAAAATTGGAAACCTGTCAGCGCATGTTGCAGCTATTTGTTGAACATTTCCCTGTCAAAAGGTTAAATTCTTAACTTTAATTCTAATTCTTATTTATTTTGTTAACAGATTGATGCAATAAAGAGCCGAATTGCCAGGTGGCATTTTAAAAAACTTGAAGAATATTTTGGCCAATGAGGCTATTTTAGCCTACAACGTAGATGGCCAAAGCTGCGTTAACAGCTGAAACGAATTTTTATAGAGCCACGCTTGGTACGTGTTATTAAATATATTGTAAGTAGTGTTGTGCACCAACAAATTAATATATAAATTGATAATTGCAGTCAACTTATTTGTAAGTGAAATTAATTATTAAATAAGCTTGGTTAGCAATTGAATTATTTCAATTAACATGAATACTCATTTAAAAGTGATAGATTTTATTTTAATTTTTCTTGTTCCCAGATGCAATAAATTTGGTCGAGGGAACTTGGTCAACTGAGGACCAAATACGAAAAGCCTTGCAGCTACAAAAGAAGCGGCATTTTAAAAACAACAGCATCAGAAAGAGAGAGAAAAACATCAACTATTTACAATAAACGAGAGCGTAAGTTAAAGTCGGCTCTAACCGACTTCGATATACCCGTTACTGTGTGACCACCCAAAAAGAATGGAACATTTTTTTAGGGTGGGAGGGGTGTAAGCTGGGGGGGGGGGGGGGGTTGGTTCGCTTTTTTGCTCACAACTTGAGAACTGTTCATCCGATTTTTATCATTTCTTCGGCAAATCGATTCATTTTGATAATTACTAACTATCTCTCGGAGGTAGGAATCGTCTATCTTTCAAACTGTAGGAGATATTCCGTTTTTTTCCAAATTGCGGGGGCGATAGGGGGCGTGGCAAAAATTTGAAACAAAATTGATCTGCGTGCAGATAAAAGAAGCATTTGTCCCATACATGTCAAACCTCTATCTCTTACCATCTCTGAGATCTAGGTGTTCATATAGACAGACGGATGGACGGACGGACGGACAGACGGACAAGTCTACTTCGACTCGGCTGTTGATGCTGTTCAAGAATATGTATACTTTATATGGTCGGAAATGATTCCTTCTGCCTGTTACATACATTTGCACGACTTTAGTATACCCTTTTTACTCTACGAGTAACGGGTATAAAAATCACACAAACGAATACAAAATTTAATTTTAAATTAAAGCTGATTTATTAATTTACTTCACGGTACTTACATAAATACCCCTATCATAGGCAGCCATGTAACTACTCATTTTATGGGTACCTATGGGTACCTACATAAGTGCCCCTATCTTGCGCACCCCCTACCCAAGTTCTGATATAAAAGCCATAAGTTATACAAAATTAAAAAGCCGTTCGTATTTATCTGTAAGTAGCTGTATAAAAGAATCAGGTGCTCCTTTGACAAATTCGACTGGAATTTTATTCAGGGATGCAAACCGGTTCTGAACCGAATCGGTTTTAAACCGAACCGCTTTTTGCGCTCATGAACCGAACCGTAAACCGAACCGGTGTGTTTACAAAAATGCTGAACCGAACCAAAGACCGAAAAATAAAATGGTTCGGTTCGGTTCATTTCAACTAGACATTGAGTTACCAATTGATTAACCATACTGAGCAAAATCGCAGCGCATTATTTGGTAGAAAGCAAGTGCGGTAAAGATATATTTCGGACCAATCAAACTCTGTAAAATCAAACTTTAACATACTTAGTACCCCCAAAGTTTGTATATATCTTATCATTTTAAATAAAAAGCCACAAAATGTGGACAGTGCTTGCCCATCATAATTGTTAGTTTTCCTTATAACTCGTCCGATCGATCCGTATCATCCAATTTTAACCACTCCTTTGTCAAATAATCTTAATAAATAATCTTAATTACTAAATATCTCTAGAAGGTATGAACCATCTATCAAATTGGAACAGGCCAGGAATCAAACCTGCTGTAAGAAGAAGTAAAAAAGCTAGCTAAATCTCATTTAATGTTAATATAGAAGAAGATCTAAATCATTAATGAAAACATAAAGGATAATTCTTTGACCCCGATAAGTAAAGACGAGTTGGAAATATAAGGACTAATTTCCATCATAATCAGGCCTGTTCCCGTTTCCGAATTCGATTGATCGGAATTGGTAAGAGCTGTGATTTCTAAGAGACCATTTAAGAATAGGGGACAAAAAGTCATTCTGAGGATCGATTGAAGTAAATTGGGATTTTTAAGTTAAAAGTCGAATAGAACAGTCGGTTTTTGGAAGCATGTACATTTAACAATTCCGATTCCGCATGATTTGATCGAAATCGAAATCGGGAACAGGCCTGAAAGTAAAATATCGATTGTTGATTGCATTGAAGCGATTGATGGCGAAAAGCGTTTACCTAAAGATAAATATTGGAATATTTATCAGGAAAATCAACTTAAGCAATTCCAGCCACACAAGTGTCAGTAGAACGAGCATTTTCCACACTTAAACTTGATTTATCAGACTGAAGAGGCAATATCGATGAGCTTTAGTATAAGATATATTATTACTAAATCTTAACTAAAATTCCATCATATTGAACTAAGTTTTAGTTCTTTAAACTCTATGTATCTCCTGCTGTTTTGAAATGCAATCAATCGAATGGAAATATCTTCATTAAATAACACAGTCTTAAAGATAAAATAAATATCTCAAAAATACAATTCTTTAGTTTGTTAAATGAATACAGCGCAAACCGAACCGAACCGAAACCGTGGTTCAGTAAGCCCCAAAAACCATGTAATGAACCGAACCGGCGGTTCAAAAACTGTGTGAACCACTGAACCGAACCAGTTCTTACTTCCGAGCGGTTTGCATCCCTGATTTTATTATATGCTTTTATTATATTCTAAGCGTCTTTGACGTTTTCTGGTGGACTCTTCTAATCTTTGCTGCCTACGGCGCGCCGTGGCGATGCTCTTCGCTTTTTGGGGCCAGTCTTGTGTTTTGCTTCTCGTAATCAAAGTCAATATTGAAACAGCTGCCAAAATTTGTTTCTCTCCACTAGTCCGTTTTCCGGTCCGCAGATGAGCTTTAGGCCTTTCCTGCAGTAGAACCATTCATTTTGTACCCTATCCTATTTGACGTTTCTGACGTTTACTAATTTTTGTTTTGGTTGAAGCATTTAAGATCCTTTCTTAGAATCAGCCTAATTCAATTATTTTTGAGTCGGTCTTCATTTATGTCCTGATCTATATTAATAAGGTGTTTCTTATTTGTTGTTGTTTCCGTTTTCCTTGCCTTTCTACATGTTTTCGCTTATTTTTATACACTTGAAAAGTGTATTATAATTTTGCCCAGAAGTTTGCAACGCATAGAACGAATCATCTCCGACCACATAAAGTATATATATTCTTGATCAGCAGACGAGCTGAGTCGATTAAGCTTTGTCCGTCCGTCTGTCTGTTTCCACGCGAGCTAGTCCCTCAGTTTTGGAGCTATCGAGCTCAAACTTTGCACAGAGTCTTCTTTTTACTGCACGCTGCTAATATGTCGTTCGGAAAATGGGTTTTAGTGAGAAAAACTGTTTTGTTCTCAATATTATCGATCTCAAACACGGTCATGGGTAAAATGTCATGTTTTTAAGCTGATTTGCGAAGTTTGGTCGAAGTCGCTAACCGTTGTGACAAGCTATTTCAAGTGTATCAAAACTACGGTACAGACGAAGTTAGCTTTGCCTTTCTCGTTTAAATTTTTTTAAAACATTACCATTTCATTACAATACCTCTTTTCTTGTGTGATTTATGTTTAGAGACGATAGAGACAATATTTGTTAGTCAAAACATTTTTAGTCTTATGTAAATGAAAGAAAAACAAGTGAGAAAGTCGGTCAAGCCCGACTATAATATACTCTGTACCTAGAGTAATAGCTGAATGCAATGCTGCTGCTGCGCTCATCTCTAAGTTTCTCTCTCTCCCCCTCTCTCTCTCTCTAAGATTGTGCGGCGTTGGTTGGGAAAGGGTGGGAAGGGTGGTGGTGGGGGTGATTCACTTATTTGCTCATAACTTGAGAACCGCTCATCCGATCTTTATCAAATCGGAAAATCGATACATATTGCTTATGACTAACTATCTCTAGAAGGTACGAATCATCTATCTACAAAACTGTGGGAGATATTACGTTTCTTCCGAATTGCGGGGCGGAAGAGGGCGTGGCAAAAATTTAAAATAAACTTGATCTGCCTGGAAGTATAAGAAGCATTGGTCCCATACATGTCAAACTTCTATCTCTTACCATCTCTGAGATCTGTTTGTTCATACGGACGGACGGACAGACGGACAGACAGACAAACGGACAGACGGACATGGCTATATCGACTCGGCTGTTGAAGCTGATCAAGAATATATATACTTTTTAGGGTCGGAAATGATTCCTTCTCGCTGTTACATACTTTTGCACAAACTTAATATACCCTACACTCAAAAGATTTTGCTTAAATTTTAGGAAAATATATTTTATTACCCTAAAACTTATTTTTAGGCAATAATTTCCTTAAATATAAGGCATTTTACCTAAAAAATCTGTTTTTATAAAATCTGTTTTTATAAAAACCTATAGGTTAATTTTTTTTTGAGTCCTTTGTATTAAAATTATGAAATTTTCCTAAACTTTGCATTATTATTTAAAATATAAACAAATATTTACAAAGCGGTATTTTTACGTTAAGAATGAATACACATGTGTGTGCTTTAACGAGCTTTATGATAATCAAACCATCAATAGTACGCTGGCTGTTGGCAGGTGTGGCTGTTTTAGCCGGTGGTTATAATCTGGCAGAGAGTAAAAGACGAGTCGAACCACATCGTTTGGATGATCAATAGAGACTAATTTATTCATGAGCATAACATACGACTAACAGTTAAAGTACAGTGTTGCCACATAGGCTTAACAATACATTTACATAATTAAACAATCTACTTTTAGTCCAAGCAAGGCAGTACATTTCATATGATTTATCTTGGACAAGTTCTTTTGTGAGTATATCTGCTATCATTTTCTTTTGTTGAACAATACTGTAAATTAATCAAATTTTCCTCAAAACAATTTCGAATATGGTGATATCTTACATCAATATGCTTACTTCTGGCATGATAAACTGGATTTTTAACATGATTTATCGCACTCAAATTATCGCCATGTATGGTTACAGATTCCAATCTAAAAATCAACCTCATTTCATTAATCAATTTACGTAGGTAAATGGCTTCCCTTAGTGGCCTCTGATAGCGCCATATACTCCGCCTCTGTGCTGCTTAGGCTACTGACTTCTGCTTTGGATGACCATGAAAAAGCAGAACCTCCCCAAAAAATGTATATCCAGTGTAGGACTTCGGTCTGTTGCGTCGCCGGCCCAATCTGCATCCGTATAGCCAGTGATCGCCTCGCCAGTTTTCTCATACTTCAGCTTTAAATCTACAGTTGTATGTAAATACCGTAGCACCTGCTTGGCCGCAGCCAAATGCTCACCATGAGGATTTGAATTCCTCTGTGACAATTTGCACACCGAGTGCAATATATCTGGACGTGTTGACAATGCAATATACATCAGGGACCCAATAACGGATTGATATTCCGTCTCATCAACAGTTTTACACGTCTCGCTCTGGCAGTTAACCTGGAAGTTGGCTTCCAATGGCGTTGATGTTGTGCGACAAGTATTCATGCCCATATCATTGAGCAAACCCAGAATATGCTTCGATTGACCAATTTGAATCGCACCCGTCTCGCCTTCTCGTTGAACTTCTAGACCCAAAAAGTTCGCAACAACCTGTAATTCAGAAGAGATTGCCTTTTTAGTTGCCACCATCTCATCCTTGTCTGAACACGCTATCAGCAAGTCATCAACGTAGACTGCAATCACGTTGATAGTCGCTCTTTGGTCTTCGTGTACAAGCATGGCTCACTTTCGCCCCGATACCCAAGCTTCTTCAAAACGCTGTCCAGTTTGCGCGTTCCATACGCCTGATTCCACAGCCCTATAGCGACTTTTTCAGCTTCAGTACATGCCCATTTTCGTTGTCAAACAGTTCTGGTTGCCTCATGTAGACCTCCTCCTCGAGATCGCCATTCAAATATGCTGTTGACACGTCTAGTTGATGAACGTACAGTTCATATTCTGCTGCCATTGCCAAAACCATTCGGATTGTAGCGTATCGAACCACTGGTGAATAGGTCTCATCATAGTCAATGCCGCATCTTTGACTACATCCCTTTGCTACCAATCTCGCCTTGAAGCGTTCAACTTCGCCTTCTGGGTTCGTTTTTAGAGAAAACACCCACTTGCAGCCAATAGGTTTTTTACCAGCTGTAGCTTTACCATATCCCATGTATGATTTTGAGTAATGCCTATACTCCTCCTGCATAGCGGTTTCCCACTCATGCGCTTGGGGACTCGCTTAGTGCTTGCTGCTGTTACAGGAACTTCAATTTTGCTGCTGCATCATATTAAGCACATTATATTGCTTTCGTGGTCTACCCGTAATCCTGTTCTGATTATCTTTGGCCGTGCCCCTGGCCCAAATTCTGGCCGTATCACCGCGACCTCATCATCTTCAGAGTCATCAGCTCATAACAGAATCATCATCAGAATCCTTTTCTACGCTCAGATCGCTCTGGTCGACATCATTACATTTTCCTTTTTTTGATCCAGTCTCATCGATCAGACTTTCGATGTCTACGCCTACCACATCTTTCGAAACACAGCTCTCAATAAAGTATACATCCGGCTAATTTTTACCTCCAGTTTCTTTATCAAATAAGCGATATGCTTTTGAGGTATCGCAATATCCAACATCATGTACTCTTTGCCTTTCTCTGGAACTTTTTTCTTTGGAGTTTTATCCAAGGCAACTGCTATTGAAGCCAAATATCCTCCAATGCTTCACGACCGGTTTGTTGTCGATCAACATTTCATATGTGGAGTCTACCCTCAAGCCTTTGTTGGTGACCTGTTTCTCAAGTAAATACTGCGCACGCTATGGCCTCTCCCTAAAAACTTTCATTTACACCTGCACTATTCATCATGGCCCTTGCCATTTCAACTAGGGTTCTATTAAAGCGTTCTGCTACCCCGTTTTGCTGCGGTGTATAAGGTACCGTTAACTGTCTTCTAATACCTTTTCCTTGCAAATACTCATTAAATTCTTTATTCACAAATTCAGTACCGTTATCACTCCTGATGGCCTTAATTTTCATACCTGTCTGACCTCCATCATAATCAAATATTTCTTAAAAACCTCGATAACTTCTGCTTGTGTTTAATAAAGTAAATGTGCACATATCGGGCTAAAATCATCTTGTGAGAAATACCTGGCCCCACCATTCGAAACTTTGTTCATGGGCCCCACACATCACTGTGCACTAACTCTAGCCCTTTTGGCTCTAGTGTCTGACTTCTCAAATGAGCTTCACGTGAAACTTATTTTTCAAACATGCAATACAGTCTATACTTTCAGATCCAGACTCAAATGTCAACCACGCACCATTTCCTTGTTTTCTCTCAGGCTTTGTTATTCAGATGGCCGTATCGCTCATGACATTTTACGAGCTCTACTGCTACTTTGCTCAAGCACAACTTTTCTTTTCACATTTGTCTCACACAGAAACAACCCATCTATTTTCTTGGCTCGCATTATCAAAATCCCATCACTATCTTTTATCTTCGCATACTTATTGCAAAAACTCAACTTGAACAACCATTTTTCGGCTTTGCCCCCCTGATTACAAAATTACATTGCAAATCTGGCACAAACAAAACTTCCCTCAAAGTAATTTTAAATCCATAAACTACTCACAACCACTGTGCCGCGGCCACTTGCCACCATATGCCTTTTTCCAGCCAACTCAATTTTTCCTCGTATGATTCGAACACATCGAACATTTCTCGTCGAGCACACATGTGTGATGTTGCCCCACTGTCGACGCACCAGACTTTGTTATTCAAAGTAAGCACAGCAAAAATAGCGATTCCTGCAAATGAACGATCGCTCGTTGTTTTCTTCTCGTTCTTTCCATAGCTGCTGCTGTCTTTGCCCCTGGCGCCGTTTTCTTTCCCGTTATTGACTTTGCTCAACACTTCGCTGCAAAATGCCCTTGCTTTCCGCATTTAAAGCATTTCAAATTTCGACGACGATTCGCCAAATCTCCATTATTGTTGTCTTGCCGACTCTCTGGTCCACGCCCAGCTGATCTAGCGCCACAAATGCTTGGACGCTCTCTTCTTTTCATTGCCTTTGCGTCTCTCATGTTCTTCTCAGCTTACATTTTATCACGCTAAATGGCGGCAACTCGTCGCGTGCCTCCAAAGCAACCACAAAATTTTCATAAGAAGCTGGCAAACTAGCCAAAAGCATAATGACAAACAACTCTTCTTGAAGTGTTATACCAATTTCATGACAACTTTTCAACTATATTTGAAAACTCAGATACATGTTTTTTGGACATTATCGTTTCTCTTTCATTCTTTTTGTTCAACAACTGCTTGAACAATGTCACTTTGCGCACAGGCCCTGTCGGCCGATGGAGCTTCTCCAATTCATCCAAATTTCACTCGCACTTGTGCACTTTTTGATTCAGTTATTTGGGATGCATTTATTGTCAGAAATAGCACTGCCATTGCCTTGTCGTTTTGACCTTTCCACAATCTGTATGAAACGTTTGTTTCATCTTCTGGTTTTTCAGATCTCCTGACACAACTGTCCACAAATCTTGATGCACCAGCACACTACGCATTAACACACCACGTGTCATAATAAATTTTGGTCTTTTAAGCACTCATTTTTTATACCCGTTACTCGTAGAGTAAATAGGGTATACTAAAGTCGTGCAAATGTATGTAACAGGCAGAAGGAATCATTTCCGACCATATAAAGTATATATATTCTTGATCAGCATCAACAGCCGAGTCGATTTAGCCTTGTCCGTCTGTCCGTCCGTCCGTCCGTCCGTCCGTCCGTCCGTCTGTCTGTATGAACACCTAGATCTCAGAGATGGTAAGAGATAGAGGATTGACATGTATGGGACAAATGCTTCTTTTATCTGCACGCAGATCAAGTTTGTTTCAAATTTTGGCCACGCCCCCTCCCGCCCCCGCAATTTGGAAAAAACGTTAAATCTCTTACAGTTTTAAAGATAGACAATTTGTACCTGCTAGAGATAGTTAGTAATTAGCAATATGAATCGATTTGCCGAAGAAACGATAAAGATCGGATGAACGGTTCTCAAGTTATAAGCAAAAAAGTGAACCAAGCCCTCCCCGCTACCACCCTAAAAAAATGTTGCATACTTTTTGGATGGTCACACTAAGGAACGAGGGAACACTGTTAAACATGTTTTTTCATGAGTAACGGGTATATCGAAGTCGGTTAGAGCCGACTTTAACTTACGCTCTCGTTATTTCAGTTCTCGCTACACACTCGTTTTTTTTGCTTTTTGCAACCTTTTCTGTCTCCTTTTTCTTTTGTCTTTTCGACGCACGCTTCAACGCTTTGGAACACAGAAAACTTTCTTTCACCGAAACTTTGTTAAACCTTTACGTTTCACTTTCGGGAATTCTTTTACTCTTCCTTATGCCGGGCCCATAACTGTTGGCAGGTGTGGCTGTTTTTAGCCAGTGGTTATAATCTGGCAGAGTAAAAGACGAGTCGAACCACATCGTTTGGATGATCAATAGAGACTAATTTATTCATGAGCATAACATACGACTAACAGTTAAAGTACAGTGTTGCCACATAGGCTTAACATGTTATGTTGTTTACATAGAAGGATTGCCATATCAGCACTGGGTCTCGTTATGTGTTGCACATAACTTAAATAGGTAGAGTCGATTGGGGCCAGTACATTAGGCGAAAGGCACTGATGATTTGGTAGAGGTACCAATGAAACAGCTGTATGTCTACCTAGCCTCCTTTGTGTTGTGTTGTGTTCCTGCTTTTTGAAGTTATGTGCAAACATAACGAGACCTAGAGCCAGCGTACTATTGATGGTTTGATTATCATAAAGGTCGTTAAAGCACACACATGTGTAAAAACGCCAGGCACGGCGTCGTTGCTGAAACTAAACAGAAATAGTTTCATTTGTTTTGAATGCTACTCTGTACTCAAACTATTGGTTACTGTGTTAGAAGCGGGGAGGAAATCTCTCTCACTAACATTAGCAAAGCAAAGATTGGGGAACACACACAGTTACAAAGGTACTGGCAGCCAGCACTGTTCTTATGTGTGCCGGATTTTGCTGTCAAGTCGTTTAGGAATTCCCAAACGATTATGGCAGCTTCGGAATGGAGTAAGAGTCGTTGGGGCCAGTACATTAGGCGAAAGGCACTGATGATTTGGTAGAGGTACCAATGAAACAGCTGTATGTCTACCTAGCCTCCTTTGTGTTGTGTTCCTGCTTTTTGAAGTTATGTGCAAACATTACGAAACCTAGAGCCAGCGTACTATTGATGGTTTGGTTAAGAATGAATATATTTTATACATTAACGAATAATTTACATATAAGGGTTTTAGTGACCTGCATTGATTTTAGTCAAAGTTTTTTTGTGCTCGCATGCTCGCTGGCTCAAGGTCAATGGTTGATAACAATTTAATGCGATCAACACAATTCAACAGAGCTGGCTCAAGGTCAATGGTTGATAACAATTTAATGCGATCAACACAATTCAACAGAGATAGCTCACAACATTACATCGGAACGAATAATAATAATATTTACTATACCAATTTAAATTATTTAATAATATTAAAAAATTGTTGCAAATGTTCGAATATAATTTTGTTCAGCTGATTACCACCATGAAATATAAGTCAATTTATGGCAATGGTTTGAAAGATATTAATTAATGAAGTCAAAAACAAATACAAACTCTACGACTTTTTTATATGATATGAATAATTGAATTTGGTTGTGGTTAAACTTAGTTTGTAACTTTGGTCACACTACGCCTCAAAATCGCTTGTCACTTAATTCTCGCTGCACGCGCCGGACGGTTGTCATTTTTACAAGTAAATAAATTTTTGTTGTGTGAAATAAGTGAAGTGGCTAATAATAATACATGTACCCGTGTACTGTTGGAGCAAGAAGAAGTACATAAATGAACAATGCACCTTATGTTATATTATTATTTTTCATTTATATGTTTACGGCTCAAACAAAATCAAACAAACACCATACATTAGTTACACAGTATGCGAGCAGTGCAAATTTACATTTGTGTTTTTCTGTCCCTTCTTGCCTTCGAATTGCACTTTTTCTCTATACTGTCGTGTGTATAAAAATTAATATGTAGAAATCAAAAATTTTTGTGAAATAAAATTTGAGTATTTGTGAAACAAACAAAATGAAATTGTTTTTATTTTATATCTATAAATTTTTTTGCATATTACTGCTTAAAATATGGTTATGTTCAACTACCTAAAAACAAATATATATGGGCATTTATTGTCAAAAATGTAGGCCTTACTATAACTAACAATTTAAGGGCGTATGCTGCCTAAAATTGTAGGACACATATTACCTAAAAATCAAATTTATTGCTTAGAATACTTTAGGTAATGGAGGCCCGAATTTAAGGCCAAATATTCCTTGGCTGTAATTTTAGGTCATATGGACTTAAATTTCAGGCAATTTTTAACATTCTTAGGTAATATTTTTTCTGAGTGTACTAGCAAAATGCCCGTCGCGCTTCGCTGCGCCTTGAACAGAATAGAACCAATATCAGAATCCGTTTGAAGAGAATCGTGAGAGTCAAATATTTAAAAAATTTGAAAATATTCTATAAATTTGTTTCCACTTGCCACCCAATTACCGCCCACATCCCACCCACTTACCACCAACATCCCTCCCACTTACCATCCACCCACATCCCACCTACTTTCCGCCCACATTCCACCCTCTTTCCGCCCACTTTCCGCCTACATCACACGCAATTGTCAACCACATTCCTGCCACTATTCTCCCACTTTCCAGTGGGCATCCCGCCGGTATTTCCAACATCGGCAAATGCAATCACTAATTATTTAGTATTCCATCCCTATAAACCGAGTTTCAAGTCAATCGGGTGAAAATAATTTTTTGCACGCGGAGTTTTCCAGGAATTTTTCGGCCGTTGCACAGTGGGCGAAATTCCCGGTCTAGCTCCATTTAATTAAATTTTCAAATTGTTTATTGGGGCCAAAATGACGTCTCTCTCGATTACTAATATTCCACTGAGCTTATCGATAGTTTCCATTTTGTTTGATATACCCTAGTTAATCAGCTATGAGCTGACAAACACAACATATGTTTCAGCAGGTGCAACACTGAGCTTTCCGCAATTTTTAAAGACATTGCCAAATTATTTGTAAAGTGGTCTTTGTGACAATTAAGTGGAAGAAAAGCGTGTTTATTTATTGCTAGGGGTATGTATTAATTATAAAAATGTTTGTTTATGTTCTGTGCTTAATCGTTGTATAAAATAAATGTAGTTGAATTTAACTATACCAGTAACCACTTAAAAACGGTGAAAGTAAGACTTGCGTGGACCAGAACTTCCGAGATTCGTGGGGATTCGCGCTAGAATATTTTTTATACCCGTTACTCGTAGAGTAAAAAGGGTATATTAAAGTCGTGCAAATGTATGTAACAGGCAGAAGGAATCATTTCCGACCTTATAAAGTATATATATTCTTGATCAGCATCAACAGCCGAGTCGATATAGACCGTCTGTCCGTCCGTCCGTCTGTCTGTATGAACACCTAGATCTCAGAGATGGTAAGAGATAGAGGTTTGACATGTATGGGACAAATGCTTCTTTTAACTGCACGCAGATCAAGTTTGTTTAAAATTTTGGCCACGCCCCCTCCCCCCTTTATTTGGAAAAAACGTTATATCTCCCGCAGTTTTGAAGATAGATGATTTGTTCCTTCTAGAGATAGTTAGTCATTCGTAATATGTATTTATTTGCCGGAAAAATGATAAAGATCGGATGAGCGGTTCTCATAGGAAAATCACATTTCGAACTATTTTGTTTTCTATCCTTACAAACCGAGTTTGAAGCCAATCGGATGAAAAATAGTTTTTTTCATGCAGAATTTTCCGGCCATTTTCCTCGTGGGCGGATTTTCCAAAATCGGGAAAACACGTGTCGAATTATTTCGAGCACTTTGCATACAAACCAAGTTTCAAGTCAATCGGATGAAAAATAACTTTTTTCTTATACAAACTTTTCCGACGCTTTCAAGCCAATCGGATGAAAAATAGAGTAATTGTATGCTGAACTTTCGGGCAATTTTCCGACCGTCAGGTCAAATTTTCCAACATCAGAAAATCACATTTCAATTTATTTCGAATTCTGTCAGAGCAAACCGAGGTTCAAGACAATCAGATGAAAAATAGTTTTTTCATGCAGAAATTTTCCGGGAATTTTCCGACCGTTGGGTCAAATTTTCCAACATCGGATAATCACATTTTAAAATGTTTCGTATTCTATCCTTACAAACCGAGTTTTAAGACAAACGAATGAAAAATAGTTTTTTCATACAGAATTTTCCGGGAATTTTCCGACCGTTGGGTCAAATTTTCCAACATCGGATGAATTTAAAAGATATACTCTTGATGCACTGCTATGAATAAACACTTAAAAACAGAGATTAAAACCGTAACCCTTAACCGCTAAAAACACTTTAAAATTTGTTAACGAAACCGTAACCATAACCGAAAAAATTTGTTTTCTTATAACCGTAACATAACCGGTTATCAGTACCGAAACAGAAACAAATGTATGGGTAAATTTCTGTTTTCCCTCTACTAGTAAAAATTTCGATAAACGTAAATTCTGTGACAATTAGGAATAACAGCAGTTTTAAATTTTACAGAAAAACAATATTTAACTTTAAATGAATAAGTGAAAAAGTTTTTGGTAACAAAGTAGAAATTTTTTATAGATTGGAAGCGTGACTTCTTTAAGTATAAATATAAGTCTTTTTGAATTAATCAAGTTTTTTTTTAGCATTTTAGCATTTTGACGTACAGACAACTTATTTGTATTTCTTCAGACCTATGATGTTTTGATTTATTTATCAAATCATTATATCTTTGTAACCACTTATCCGATTGGTGTGAAATTTTGACACAATATAGAATTCATACTGTTAAAGCCTTTTGTATTAAAATATCAAATTTGACATAGCTCGCTGCTGTTATTCTTTATTGCCACAGAATTTATTTAATGTATGCATATTGAACATTTGACATACATACATTGCGCCGCACCAGTGTTGCCAACTTTTATTGAGCAAAAAAAGCGGTTTTTAGTGGAAAGAGAGTCGAAAAAAAGCTGAAATTTTGGGCAAAAAGCTGAAAAAAGTCGATGTTTTCAGTCTTCTTTTTAATCATTTTGGATAAATAGTTCGTAGTTTCATCAATTTCATGGTGATTTAGATCCTTTTCATAAGCGTTCATTGTCCCAATTAACTTTAAATATTTATGAGGCAGTTGATAATCAAGGCAACATTTGTTTAATCGACGCAACCCGAATCTCTAAATAAAATACATTTCGATATTGTGTCCCAAAGTGTGGACACAATGTGGCCACGCTGCACAGAAAAATAGTTGATGGCGATTCCAACGAGAAAACATATGAACAATGTATTTTGTACATTCAAAAATGCCAATCAAAGAAAACATAAAAAATAACGTATCATTTACATTAACTATAGCGCACAATAGACAAAAATTGGTCGCGGTGCACCCCTTCCCCAACAACAAATAATAATACATTAACTATAACTAATAAAATATTATTAAATTAAGAACTTAACAAGAAGTTTGTCGACACATATATCAATGCACTCTTTATTCAAAAGGCTATATTTTGCATCACCTATGTCGAAACGAAGCTCTTCAAAAAAGTTTGGCGCCAAAACATTTTTTATAATTTTTGAGCATTTTGATCCATGTAGAAATCCCAGACTCGTTTCTAAATTTTTGCTCGCACAAACTGCTTAAGTGGCCGATCAAATAAACAGAGCGCCGCCCTCTGCTCCGACCTATTTTGTTATCTCTGCACAAAAGGTTATTTTGTTTTTCTGCTGAAAGCCTCTTCTGGGTACGCAGATCACTAAATTTTGCAGTTATACTGCATTTGCAGTGAGAGCAATACACTCCGGTAGCGTTGCTAACATCCTTTCGCAGCCAGGTTTTAAATTCCGTGCTGTTGGCTAATACGTCCCGGCACTTTTGCTTATAATCTTTAGTCATTGCAGCTTAAGATTATAACACAGAGATGAGGGTTTGCAAAACTTAGAGATGGGAATCGCGCTCTGTACATACGAGTAATTTAAAATTGTACGTTAAAAAAAAGCGGGGAAAAAAGCAAAATATTTTTTAAAAAAGCCAATATTCCCGCAGCCCGCTGTTTAAGATTTTTTCCCGCAATTGGACTTTGAAAAAAGCCAGATTTTACGGGAAAAAAGCCGATTTGGCAACACTGCGCCGCACTTTTGCTGACGGGCACAAAGAAAAGAGAGCGAACGAGAAAGAGTGAGTGCTGCTAACCATTATCTTTACCCTCCTCATCTTTCGTTGAACATATGTGATATTACACTGGATGTTGGCTAGTTTAGCCGATCCAAAAATGCACGACTTCGGCTTAAATTTGGCAGCAGCTAATTTTGATTTTTTCTGTCACCTTAACTGTGGGACAAGATTAGCGAAATTGTAATGGTTTTAGCACCAGCAAAAGATGCATCAACAAGTCTTTGGTGATTTTTATTCTATCTGGATTCAATGTTGTTTTAAAAACTGCGCAATCAAATAATGGACAACAATAATTTAATTCAATTATCTTGGAAAGCATTCCAAAACCAAGTTAGTCGGAAATTTGCAACAGTTTAACAATAATCTGACATGTTCATTCAAATATGTTTCTAACCAAGGCTGCAAACCGGTCCTGAACCGAACCCCTTAAAACCGGTTCGGTTCGGTATTTTTGAACGCGAACCGGACCACTTTTTAGAAAAATTCGGTTCGGTTCAACAAATTAAGTGGTTTTTTCAACGACACATACAATGTAGAAATATTGAAATTCCTTGTAATCTGACTATCATTCAAGAAGTTCAAGAAGAGAAGTCAAGAAAAGAATATGGATCGAGCATTAGGACTTTTAAATGACAACTGCATGCAACTATGAAGAATATAATGTTGATGAAGGTTGCTCATGTGATTCAAAAGCATTTCTTGATTTAGACATTAACCAAGCTAACTCAATAAATTCTCTGGAGGACTATATAATCACAGTTTGTTGTTATGCACACCCTTAAAATTTTAGTAGGTTACGATTTTTTAAGGCAGGGTAGTTTGACATTAGTAGAGTTCGCACACTTCTCCGTACTCACATCTTTGCTTATGAAAAAATTGAATTGAGATTAAGCTCGTTTGAGTTAGGTTAACAAAATATGCGAACGTTTACTGACTATTAAAGATTTTAGAAGAGTTCTTTAAAAGATCTCCTTCTTAAAACATTTGATAGTTCAAAATATCTTTTTATTTCTGCAGCAAGAAAACTTCTTTAAAGCTACAGGATTCAAAATTACTAGCAAGTGATTTTTATTCCGCTTGCTTTTCATTTCGAGCAACCGTTCTGAAGTCTTTTGTTTATTACTATACTCCTTCGATAAACGTTACTTTATTATGAGCTAAATACCAACATTGGCTGCAGTGCTCTAAGACCCAAAATTTCCATTCCATCCAAACATTACAGACATGCTGAAGCTCCAAAAAGAAATTCTTAATGAGAGTTTTAAATAAATCAACTTCTGATTGCGAAGAGGAGAAGTTTTTGAAAGCAGTAGAAAGCAATGAACAAATGTTAAATCTGTAAATGATGTTATAGATTCCTTCGACTATTGTCCAATACATCGACAAATGTATTACAATTTTGGAATGGTGAAGAACAGACGACTTTGCGTTAACTGTACTTGCTGTTTCAGCAACTCAGGAATCTGTTTAACGAGCCTTTTCAACACTTTACAATCTAAGAAGATTGCTTATTAGTTTAAACTAAGCGGTTCTCAAAAGTTATAAATTTCAGCCAATGAATTTGAAAATTAAAAATTGCATAAATCGAAATTATTCTTCTATGTTCAAGCGAACCCAGGTTCGAACCAAAACCTTGGGTTCAAGGGTTCCGAGAACCGGTCCGCGAACCGAACCTTAGGCTTTACAACGGGTTCGAACCCCCGGACCGAACCTTCTGTAAAATTGTAGAGGTT
The DNA here is from genome assembly GCA_018904235.1 of Lordiphosa stackelbergi. Taxonomy (NCBI): domain Eukaryota; kingdom Metazoa; phylum Arthropoda; class Insecta; order Diptera; family Drosophilidae; genus Lordiphosa; species Lordiphosa stackelbergi. The sequence continues at coordinate 4,099 of JAEIFU010000091.1, read as the reverse complement.
TGCAGCCTTGTTTCTAACACAAAAAAGATGGCTTAGCAAGGTAGACCAATTGGAACGGTGGAAAAAAATTCAACAATATATCCAGATCATTGTTTTCAGGAGTAGAATTTATAATACATCCTCGTAGGAGTCGCTTGGACTATCAAACTGTAAATGCTTTTATGCTACTTAGATCTAATTATAATCTCGATTAAGATGTCATTTCTGAGAATAAGCAATTGTTTCATGAAGGTACAAAACGGCAAATAGTATAAACGTTGACCAATGTATATTTATCTAATTAAACTTATCACGATACTTTTGTGAAATGGTTTCCTATCTTTTGTTTAAAACTTATATTATTAAACTTTAAAATGGGCGAAAATACTTCAGTATAAGCTTGAACTTAGTACATTTACTGAATAAATGGTATTATAAATGGGCCCTTTTTGTCTGCATGATTTGTCAAAGGGATATTTTTTTCTAATAACCGTAACCGTAACCGAAACCCGAAACAGAATTACGTTAATAACCGTAACCCGAACCGTAACCGATATCCCACAACCGTTATATAACCGTAACCGGAAGAAAACGATCGGCTAAAACAGTAACCGTACCCAAACCCTTATTCGTTCCGGCCTTAATCTCTGCTTAAAACTAATCTTTATTAAATTATCAAATATAATGAACTTACCCATCTGTTTTGCGTGCTTATCATGTTGTATCTCAATACGATGTTCACTCATGGGGTTAGATTGCCTATCGAGTAAAGATTCTCCTGTCTCTGTTTTTAGTGTTGATATGTCTATGTAAGAAATAGCAAATATTTGAATTGTGGTTTCAATTATCATTCATAATGCTGAAAAGAAAATTTTTAGGATGTACTCACTGGCCATGTCTAAGGCTTGTATGTCTTTATTATTCTGTTCCTCGGTATTTGGCTCCCTTGAACCATTGTTGTTATTACCGATTTGTTCTAAAACTGCTCCTTGGCTATCTGTCTGTGTAAGGGACCTTGATCCGTCGGGAACTTTACTTTCAGTTAAACTATTTGCTATTAAGAATATTAAACAGTTTGAATAAGTCCTGTCAATTGTAAATAACTTACTGGTTTCTTCTACTGATTCTACTTTATTTTGGATGTCGGAAGTTGTTGTAGTTATGTCACCTAATAAATTTTGGTCAAAATAGTTAATCTTCTATTCAAGAAAATATATTAAGAAAATTCGTACCCAAATTTCCAGCAGGTTTCTCTATGTTTGTGAGTATGGCAGCGAAATTTTCACAGGATTCAGGCTTTTGCTCGTCGCTGGCTTCTCCTTTCAAGCTGGATTTGTTGTTCTTAATTTGTGACTTTTCAATAGTTTCACTGATTTCAGGCATAACTTTTGAAGATACTTCCAAGTCTAATTCTGATTTGAGGTCCATTATTTTGGGAACATCGTCAACAGATTCATTTTGTTTTAGTTTGGGTGACTGATCGTCCTTTAGCATGGTGTCTGAAAAGAATGTTTATTTTTACTATTTATTTTTTATAATTATTGATTGACCATCCCGATTGGATTTACCTTGATTTGAGTTAGTTGGATTCTCTAACAAAAGTTGATTGTGGTTTGTATTTAATAATATTTCGTTTTCTTCTTTGCAAGTTGTTTCATTTTTTTCAACAGACTTAGCTGCAGGTGTCTGGTATTCTGAGTGTATACTTGATTGTGGATCTGCTGGAACCAGCTGAAGTTCATAATCATTTTCCCCTGGAATTACACTTTGAATCATAATTGAATTTCCTTCATTGTTTCTTTCATATTGTATCAAATCAACAGCGTCGGTTTTATTAGATATATGCTTATTGTTGTCACCTCCATTATGGCAGTCCACCATACCAATTAATTCATTTTGCCGGCCGGGAGAAGGCAGAAATTCCACAGCAACATCTTTATTTCCGATGTTTGAGGATGTCAAAGTGGGACCTACCAAAAGCAAAAACATTTAATTTCGGGCGTTTGCAGTAGCGGATCCAGGGAGGGGGCTATATGGACTGAAGACCCTTGGAGCATGATATATGCTGCCAGTTTTTATATGGCTATACAATATATTCATCCGATGTTAATCAAATTCTCAAAAATTGTGTTGAAACCAAGGCTGCAAACCGGTCCTGAACCGAACCCCTAAGAACCGGTTCGGTTCGGGTTTTTTGGGTCCGATGAACCGGACCATGAACCGAACCTCAAATATTTTTAAATCCTCGAACCTGAACCCGAACCGGACCACTTTTTAGACAAATTCGGTTCGGTTCAACAAATTAAGTAGTTTTTTCAACGTCACATACAAAATAGAGATATATAGAAATTCCTTGTAATCTGACTATCATTCAAGAAGTTCAAGAAGAGAAGTCAAGAAACGAGTATGTATCGAGCATTAGAACTTTTAAATGACAACTGCAGAGCATAAATGGAATGCAACTATGAAGAATATAAAGTTGATGAAGGTTGCACATGTGCTTCAGAAGCATTTCTTGATGTGGACGATGACCAAGTTAACTCAATAAATTCCCTGGAGAACTACATAATAACAGTTTGTTATGCTGCACACGCTCAAAATTTAGTAGATAACGATTTTTTAAGGCAGTTTAGTTTGACATTAGTAGAGTTCGCACTCACTTTATATGAAATCTTTGCTTATAAAAAATTGAATTGAAATTGAACTCGGTTGAGTTAGGTTAACAAAATATGCGAACGTTTGCTAACTTTAGATTTTTTAATTCAGAGTTCTTTAAAAGAGCTCCACCTAAAAACATTTAATATTTGACATTGATAAAAAATTCTTTAAAGCTACAGGATTCACAATTACTAGCAAGTAATTTTTATTCCGCTTGCTTTTCATTTCGAGCAACTGTTCTGAAATCTTTTGTTTATTACAATACTCGTTCGATAAACGCTCTTCTATTTTTGAGCTAAGTACCAACATTGGCTGCATTGCTCTAAGACCCGTGATTTCAAACTTTGTTAACTTCAGATTACACATTTCAGACATGCTGAGTCTCCAAACAGAAATTCTTGATGAGAGTTTTGAATGAATCAACTTCTGATGGCGAATAAGAGAAGTTTTTGAAAGCACTAGAAAACAATAAACAAATATTAATCTGTAAATGATGTTATAGATTTCTTTGACTATTGTCCAATACACATATGAATTTTTGTTTTAAAATTTTGGAAAGGTGAAAAAAGACGACTTAAAAACTCAGGAATCAGTTTGACGGGCCTTTTCAACACTTTACAATCTAAGGAGGATGCTTATTAATATAAACTAACCGGTTCTCAAAAGTTGTTAGTGTCAGCTATTGAATTTGATAATTAAAAATTTCATTATGACATGAAGAATATTATTTTAAAAATTAAGTGTTCATAAATCGAAATTATTCTTCTATGTTCAAGCGAACCGAGGTTCGAACCAAAACCTTGGGTTCAGGGGTTCCGAGAACCGGTCCGCGAACCGAACCTTAGGCTTTACAACGGGTTCGAACCCCCGGACCGAACCTTCTGTAAAATTTTAGAGGTTTGCAGCCTTGGTTGAAACAGATAACATTCATATCTGGAAAGAAAAAAGACGCTTCCATTGAAAACAAAAAAGTTTTTCTCACTAAAACTACTTTTTGGACCGATCGCTCCTATAGCAGCTATGTGCTGTAGTCATCCGATTTAAGTCAAACTTGACAGAATTGTGTGGTAGTATATAATATTTATCTGTGAAAAGTTTGGGAGCGATAGCATTGAAAAGAAAAAAGTTTTTCTAAGACGTTTATTTAGACCTATCTTTTGTATGGCAGCTATACTATATACAATAGTTGTTCGATTCTGATAAATCTCAGGAAAATTATGTGAAATCATAGAAAACTTATATATACGAGGATTGGTACCGATAGCAATGAAAAGCTATAGCATATAGCTGCCATAGGAACGTTCGTCCGAAAAACTAGTTTTATTGGGAAAAACTTTTTTTGTTTTCAATGCAAACGTCTCCAAACCTCGCGCTTATAAGTTTTCTATGCTTTAACACAATTCCACCAAGTTCTTTGAAAATCGGACAGAGATAAGTCTGAAAAAAGTTTTAGCAAGAAAAA